>SZWC01003181.1:142054-154483 GCA_023375785.1 Penium margaritaceum | reverse complement strand
ACCTTAACCCTCTATTGCAATTCAACTCCCCGTCACAAATGAAATCACGTCGCAAATCAAATCGCCATTCTTAATCAAATCCGTGTTGCAAATAAACTTCTTGTCACAAATAAAATCCCCATCACAAATCAACTATTGGTCAAAAACTAACTCTTTGTCACAAATCGAACCCCCCCCCCCCAAAAATCTCCTTGTCACGACTCAACTTCTGGTCTCCAATCAACCTTTGTTGCAAATCAATTTCTGGTCATAAATGAACTCTCCGTTGCAGCTCGACACCCCGTTCTAAATCAACTTCCGGTTGCAAATAAACTCATTGTGGCAAATCAACTCCCGTTCACAAATGAACTATCTGTCACAAATCAACGTGACGTTGTAAACAAACTCCCCGTTGCAAGCCAACACCCCTTTACAAACCAACTACGCGTTGCAAATAAACTTCCCATCGCAAATTAACTCCACACTGTTAATCAAAATTTGGTCGCACATTAACTTCATGTTGTATGTACCCTCCCTTCCTAATCAAATTAGTGTCGCAGATCAAATTGCCATCCCATATCAACTCCCTTTTGAATCAACTCCCCATCCCAACTTAACTTAGTGATGGAAATCAACTACAGGTAGCAATTCAAATCCCCTGCCATAATCAATTTCTTGTTCAAAATCCAGTCCCCGTTGCAAACAAACTCTCCGCTCCAAATCTACTTCCCGTTGTAAATGAACTTCCTGTTACAAAACAACTCACGGTCGCAAAAAATACTTCATCACAAACTAAAAACCTTGTTTTAAATCCCCATTGCCAATGAACTCCCATGACGCAAATCAAATAATGGTACAAAACGAACTCGCAAATCAACTCTTGGTCCCAAAACAATTATCCGTAGTGAATCAACTTATGTCACAGATCAATTCTCCATCGTAAATCAACTCTACGTCGAAAACTCCTGTCACAAATAAACTCCTGGTCGCAAATCAACTCCCCACCGCAAATAAAATACCAGTCGTTAATCAGCTTATCGTCCCAAGTTAGTTTTATGTTGCAAATCAACTCCCCCTTGCAAATTAACTTATGGTTGCAAACCATCTCATGTCACCAATCAACTCCCAGTTGATTGGTGACAAGGAGATGATTGCACAAACCAGCTCCTCATCGCAAATGAATTCTATATCGTAAATCAATTCCTTGTCGCAAATCAACTCTCCGTCACGAATCAACTCTCCCCATCAATCAACTCCCCATTACATATCCATTCCTAGTCGTAAAACAACTCTGGCCACAAATCAACTCATGATTGCAAATCAATTGTGGCTGTAAAAAAATCCCACTGCAAATCAACTTCTGGTTAGAAATCAACTTTCATTCCTAAATCAACCCCCGGTCACAAGTCAACTGCCCGTCGCAAATCAACTTAGTGTCGCAAATCAACCTCGTTGCAAGTCAAATTCCCGCCACAAACAATGGACTCATTGCATTAAAACTCCTGGTTTCAAACCAAATCCCCATCGTGAATCAACTCCGTCGCAAGTCATCTATCTATTGGAGTCAACTCTGTTCGCAAGTCACCTACGGGCTTCAAATCAGCTCGTAGCAGATTGACGCCTAGTTGCAAAAAAAACTCCCGTTGCAAATCAGCTCCATGTTAAAAGGGATCCTGTCGCATACAAACTCCTAGTCGTAAAGCTACCCCAGGTCGTAAATGAACTCCGCGTTACAAATTAGCTCCCTGTTGGAAATGAAATCATGGTCGTAAACAAATTCTCCATCACCGTTGAACTCCCAATTTCAAATCAACACCCGCTCACAAGTCAACTTCTTATCGCAAATCAACTCCCTGTCACAGTTGAACTCCTTATCACAAACGAACTTCCAGTGTCAAATCAACTCTCTGTCTTGTCGTAATTCAACTCCCAGTTAAAATCCAACTCCCCATGGCACCTTAACTCTTCATTGCAAAGCAAAGCCCCGTTGCAAACAAAACCCCCTCGCGAATCATTTCGTCATCCCAAGTGAAATCCCCGACGCAAATCAATGCCCGGTCACAAATAATCCCTAAGTCACAAATCAATTGCTCGTCACAAATCAACTCTTGGTCACAAATGAACTCTTTGTCATAAATGAAACCCCCCATCGAAAATGAAATCCCCGTTGCATGTCAACTCTATGTTGTAAACTAATTCTTGTCGCGAATCAAATTCCGATCCTAAGTCAGCTCCTCCTTGCAAATCAGCTCCTGGTCGCAATTCAACTTCTCATTGCAAGTAAACTCACTGTCGCAAATTAACTCTCCGTCAAGAACCAACTTCCCATTGCAAATGAACTCCCGGTCGCAAACCATCATCCCTTAGAAGGAAACACCACAGTTCCAACAGGACCACTCTTGCACAAAATTGTGAAGGAACGAAGAAGGTACCGTTCGGATTATGCCATGGCCATGGCTGTTGCGTTTGGTTCCGCACTGAGACGAGAAAAACAGACCTACGGGGTGAGTCTTGTTAAGCAAGCTCACCCGTCGGCTGGCAAGCGGAGCTCTCCGGCGCTCGTCTCGCGTCAAGGGCACACTGCCACTCGAGATCCTGCCAACACACAGATAGGCTCCTTTCGAGTTTTGGGTCTAAAATATGTCAGTCACATGTGTCACACTGTTTTCCTGTAGGACTAAAACAGGCTAGGTATGGTTCAAGCATGGAACAATCCTAGTCAAGACAAGAACTGTCATGTGTCGACCAGGTAGCTATGGGGCAATGCTGATGGCGGAAGGTACGCGAGCACATGTGGAGAAGGTTGAAGCGTTGCCAGACGCCACCGGACTCACGTCCGCTCCTCTAGTATTCCATGCGCTCCGCCTCATCAGGAGTCTGCAAGGCAATTGACGTGAGGTCACAGTAAGCTGTGTGATCAACATCACTCCCCCATGACCACACGACAAACAGGGCTACAAACGTAACAGAATTGAAGCAAACAGCGGCACAGGCACAACAATGATGAATGACAACAGACACAGCTAAAGAGCAGAGGTCAAACCACAGTACATGCAGGGTGCAATTCGACAGAATGTTCAGTCTCAAGAAACTTCGTGCGACTAATGGCCTTTGTCAGAAAATCAGCCCGCTACAAGTCAATGTCAACCCACATGATCTGATTCTCACATTGATCCACAAGATCTTGTATGTAGTGGTACTCAACGATGATGTGTTTTGTGTGTGCATGGAACACACCGGAGTTCTTTGTAATGGCCTTTGCGCTCTCGTTGTCACACCAAAGCACAACAAGTGGCATGGACTAGCGTAGCTCACGCAACAGATGCACCAACCACACACTCTCACTTGCGCCCGTGCCTAGAGCTACATACTCCGCTTCTACGGTGCTACAAGCAATGTAGCCCTGCTTGCCACTGCGAAACAAGACGACAGTTCCTCCAATTAGGAAAATGTAGCCGGTGTGGTTTTTGCCATCCTGGCTCCAGGCCCAATCACTGTCTGTGTACCCTTCAAAAACCACTCAGGCAAATGCGGACGGTGGACACAACATACCGCTCACACCGGACAGCAGCTAGTGAGAACTGCACAAGCAGGTTGACAGTGAAGGCAATTTTCGGCCCTGATGTCATGGCAAGATACATGAGTGAGCCAATGAATCGCAGGTATACTGTCACATCGACTGGCTCTTCTAGCTCTACTAGATCGTCGACCTTCAGAGCATCTTGACCATCTGGGGTGATCAAGGTTGACAACGTGCACACGCCGCTCAGCAGTTCGGTGAAGCACTCCCCGAGAGTAAGACTAGGAGCGTCCGAAGAGTTCGATCATGCACAATCTGCATGCCTAGGAGCACAGCAACCTCTTCAAGGTTTTGTATTTTGTAAGTCGACTGTAGTACCTTCTTGGCTGCTTCGACTGCCTTTAGATCGGGGAAGCGATCAGAAGGTCGTCGAGGTAGACCAGGATGGCCAAAATGGTGGTAAGTTTCTGTGAGAAGAAAAGCCATGGGTCCGCCACACTTCGGACATAGCCGGCTCACAGGAGCGTGCTGGTGATCTCCTTGTTCCAGCACCAAGGTGACTGCTTCAAGTTGTACAGAGCCTTCTGCAACCGCCACACACGGTCGCTGCCATCCTCGAACCTTGTAGGTCATGTAGATGTCTTCATCTAGCTTCCCATGCAGAAATGCATTGTTGACTGGTGGACTTCCCAGTCATGCTGGGCCACCTCCGACACCAGGCCTTAGACCGTTGTCGTGCGACCAAGTGGTGCGAGGGTCTCTATGCAGTCAATCCTTCGCGGCTAGACGTGCTTTGTTGCGGTTGATTGAGTTGTTTGGCTTCAGTTTATTCTGCACGACCCACCTGGCCTGAACAGCCTTGCGTCTGCCCGGCAGGTCTACAAGTTTGTAAATCCCATGTTCATCAATGGCTGCTAGTTTAGCCTCACACACTGCGTGCCATAGTGCCTAGTCTGGTCCAGACTGGGCTTGACGCAGTGTGCTGGGGTCTAGCGTCAATCCGACCATATTGGGATCTGGGGTTGCGGTGGCTTCCCTACGTTTGGCCAAGGCATAGGCGACAAGCGGAGGGCCAACAATGACGATGGAATCTATGGAGTTGAGTGGAATTCGTCGCACGTGAGCAAAGAGCGTGAGGCCTGTATCGCATTCCGGTTGGATTTTTGTAAGTCCTTGCACGTAGAGGCCTAGGACCTTTGTGCTAGGGTCTCTAGTACGTGCACTCCGACTGGCACATGGGCGAAGGCATCCCCCGTCACCTCGTCTGTAAGGGTATGGAGACGATATAGCTGGGACTGGAGGTGAACACACAGGAAGCATCGACAAAACGGGCGATGTGTCAGGTGGTGTCGGTGCGTCAACTGGGGAGATAGAGGAGGTTGACTAAACCAGTGACGTAACAGGATGCACTTGCAACGCAAGTGGGGACGACATAGACAATACAATGGCCCCTACCGGTGACAAAGGTGTGGATGACACAACATGTGACATAGGCACCAGGGAGGCAGGTCGGACTAACGACACAGGGGATGCATGTGGGTGAGGCGGCATGGGTAGCGCAAGATGTATGGCTATCACAGGCGAGTCAGTTGACGGGTGGGGTGGACTAGTAGCGCCCATGGTGACCGAGGCAGCAGCATCGGTTATCCCATCTCCCCCTCTGCGCGAGGGATCGCATCACACCCAGGGGAATGCGCTTATTGGGTGCCACCGACAGGCAGGTCATGGAAGGAGAGATGCTCAAAGAACTGTGCATCGTGAGACTCAAAGACGCGCCGCAGACTGGGGTCTCAGAAGCGTCAGGGCTTGGATCGGGAAGCCACACCTACAAGCGCACAGACGCATCCGTGGGGGGAGAACTTGGACCCTTGTTGTTCGAGTGTGAACCAGACGCAGGTAAGGGATCCCCATACACGTGCGAGCCGAAGGTCGTCACGACAACTGTACCACAATTGGTACGTAGTGTGTGTATTGGAGAGGGGGCCATGAGGGATTCGGTTCCAGACCCATGTCATGTAGGCCATGCATTCGAAAGCGAATGCTTCGGGCATGCCTCTCTCCACCCGCATTGAGCGAACCGCATCCTCCATGGTACGGTTCCAATGCTCAGACATGCCATTGTGCCAGGGCGTGGCGGGGGAAGAGAGGTTATGAAACACCCTTTCTTCGGCAAAGTACCTATCCAAATCCATCATGAACTCACCGCCCATATTAGAGCGGAAGTTATGGAGGGTATGGCCGGACTGGGATTCAGCCATAACAAAGCCACGTGCATACTGCGAGTTTAGCATCACTCTTTAGGTACAAGGTGAAGACCCACCGCATGCGGGTGAATTCGGCCGTGATCGTTACAACATATCTCCCTCTGTCAACCTGGAAATCCACGAGGAGAGGTCCCATGAGATCGTAGTGAACCAATTCGATAGGTTTTAGAGCTCACAAGTCGGACAGAGGGTATGTGGCGCATTGCATCTTACCTTAGGCACACTCAAAGCAGTCAGGTTTAGGCAGCGCCTCAAAGGACGTTGCATCAAGGCCGAGTGCAGGTTGTGTGCGAGTTATGCGATCGACAACATCTAGATGGACGTGGCATAAGCGTCTGTACAACATGCGTTGGTGCTCAAGAGACAGCGTGCCCGTCATGAACACACGTGCAACAGGGGATTTAGTGATGGGGGGGACGTGGGGCAGTCAAAGACATGGCACAAGTCCTTGACTGCCTTGCCACAGAGCACTACTTCAACGGTAGCTTAAACAGAGACGGTGGCATCCTCACCAATGAATGCAACACTGAGACCCATTCATGTACAGGTACATGAATGGGTAAGGAGGCTGGGTTCGTGACCCCGAGCATGTCGCTTTGGTGTGCTTTACCGCTCCGCCCCCCTTTGCGGGCCGGGCAGGTGTGACGCCGTTTTTCCAACTGTGCGAGGCGCAAGCGTAGTATGCCTTCCTTGTCACTTGCTTCTGTTTCTGACTCGGGAAGGTTGTCGGACGGCTCAGCATCAAATGCTCCTTGGGTTGTATCGACGCCAGTTGCAACCGTACTCTCAACTGTCAACTTGCCCTTGCGCACGGCATCACGTAGCAACTTCTGCTCTTGATGCTGCTATGGTGGATGGTCTCAGGATCTAATGTTGTCGCTGTGAGACGGTGGCTCTTGCCGTCGCATCTCGCTACTTTTGGAGTCCACTACAGCTACCCTGTTGCTGCTGCTGCACATCGTGGCAGCTGTCAGCGGCATCTCTTTGCTTCCGCTGTTGCACGTTGCCACCGCTGCTACTCTGTGCAGCCGTCATCACCATAGTGGCGACAACTATGCAATGAGGTAGCTTCTGGCTGCCGCAGCTACTCCCTGCTGCATACCACAACGGGTCCAGATGCTACTTCGTGCAGGTGCCGTCGATGTTGTGGTTGTATTGTTGTCTCTACGACTGAGCACCAACCACTACGGCTACTCCACGATACCACATTCGCTACATGCGGCTGTTACTCACTATTGCACACGGTTGCAGGGCAATTTTGTAGCAGTTATCTGCGGCTTCTGCTTCACGCAGATGCCGGTAATGCTCCGGTCGTGGAGCCGTCACTTTGGCTGTTGCCTGTTGCCGTAATTGCGGGTTGCCGCTGCCGTCCGCAACCGCGCAGTTCCGCCGTTGCAGTTGTAGCTCCACATAGTTGTTGCTACTGCTGCTGCTGCTGTTGCTAGGCTCAGCCTTGGCTGTGTCTGCCATTCAGCGGGCCCTTCTACGACCGCGCCGCGCTTCTCTTGCACTGCACGAAGAGCTTTGGCTCGCCCTACTCTAATACCAAAAAGACAACACCACAGTTCCAACGGGACCACTCTTGCACGAAATGGTGAAGGAACGAAGAAGGTATTGCAAGGTTAACGCCATGGCCATGGCTGTCGCGTTTGGTTCCGCACTGAGACGAGAAGAATCAGACGTATGGGGTGAGTCTCGTTAAGCGATCTCACTCGTTGGCCGGCGAGCAGAGCTCGCCGGCGCTCGTCTCGCGTTGAGGTCACACTGCCACTCTAGATCCTGGTAACACACACATAGACTCCTTCCGAGTTTGGGGTCTAAACTGCGTGTGTCACGTGTGTCACATGGTTTTCCCGTAGGATTAAAACAGGCTAAGTATGATTCAAGCATGGAACAATCCTAGTCAATGCAAGAGCCGTTCATGTGTTGACTAGGTAACTATGGGGCAATGATGATGGAGGAAGGTGCGCGAGCACATGCGGGAAAGGCGGAAGCGTCGCCAGACGCCGCCGGACTCGCGTCCGCTCCTCTAGTCGTTCGTGCCCTCCGCCTCATCAGGAATCTGCAAGGCAATGGTCGTAAGCGGAGAGGTCACAGTAAGCTGTGTGCATAACACCACCCTCCACAAACCAATCTTCACGATGCAAATGAACTCCCCGAAAAAAATCAACTGCGTTCATGATTGAAGTTCTCGTTGCAAATCATCTTTTGGTGGCAAACCAACCCCTACTCATTAATCAACTACCCCTCCCAAATCAACTCCCCATTCCGTAGAAACTCCCGCCAGAGATCATTTCCTTGTTGCAAATAAACTCCATGTTGCGCAGCAACTCCTCGTCTCTCATTTATTTCCCATTGTAAATCAAGCCCTAGTTTCAAATCAACCTTCTGTCGAAAATCAACTCCTGGTCGCAAGTAAACAATCCATCAAAAATAACACCCCCTGACTAAAATAGAGTTGCCATTGCAAATAAACTCCCCGTCAGAATTAAACTCTCAATCGTAGATCAAGTCTTTGTTACAAATCAACCCCCTCTCGAAAATCAACCCCGTGTCGCAAATAAAATCCCAATAGAAAAAATCCCAGTCATGAATCAAGTCTCCATCGCAAATGAAATCCCAGTCGCACATAAAATCTTTCTCACAAATGAACTTCTCGCCCAAATCATCACTCAGTCGCAAATCAACTCCCTGACGCAATCAAAATCGTCGTTGAAAATGAAATCCAGGTTTCAAATAAAGTACTAGTCGCATACCAACTCGTTTTAAGCAATGACATGGGAAATGGCATTATGGTGGCATTCTCTACTGACCACATTCCATAAGAAGAAGAGTGTTTGTTTCCTTCAGGTTTTGGATTCCAAGATGGTGGAGACACTCAGGAATTTATCACGCAGAATCATGATGATTGGATGGGGTGCAATCTCTGGGATTCATTTGCGCTGAGGTGGCCGTTTCTACTGGCAACTTTGACAGTTGGGAGGGGGGTGGGGGGGGAGAACAGATTTCACGACAAGGGGTGAAGACAAATTCACCCGAAGGTTTGGATCAGCTTTTATTACAGAATGAGTTCTCATGCTTCTCCAACGCTACTCGTCTGACGAGGCAAGGCCCCTGAGTAATCGATGACAAGGCATCTACGGTCACTTTTTCTCTGGAAAGGCCTCCGCACTTGTCCTTTGCGTCCTATCAGTGGGCGCGGTTGGACGATGGCGAATAGCCTCGTTGCTATGTTCTTCTGTCGGACGTAGTTCAGTCCGCGGGCTTTGTTTTCACAGCGGATTGAGATTGCCCTGGGCCGCAGTGTCACCGTCCATTTTTCTCGACATCCATGGCGGGTAGGGGTGCTCACTTTATCTACTGGTCCAGGAGTCCCCATTTCTCTTTACATACTGACACTGGCTGCTCTGGGTGACGAGTCCGCAAGGCGGTGTTCGCCGTGTGGAAAAGAACTCGCGTATCGCCGCACCCAACTTTTCACCCAGACATCCCTCTCAAGCGAATGGGGCAGCCTCAGTGACTTCCGCCGGTGAAGCTTCGTGACCCCGACTTCCACCAAAATCGTTTTCTACCTGACTTATCACGTCCTAACACGTCCGTCGCAGAAGCTTCGGCGCACCTGTCCCACTGCACTGTCATCAACTAGTCTTCCACCTGCCCTTAGGTAATTCGAACCCACCCGCCAAAGGGATATCTCCTCCTCCCAAACGTGTACTGCGTGTAGAACCAACCGCCTCATCAGCCTCGTGCTGCAGTGTCTGCCGATTTCTGAACAGTCTCCTCACCAGTGTCCTNCGCCCTCACATCTTAGAGGACCTCAAATTAGCAGTCTCTCACCTGTATCCACGTGGGCAATCCGACGTGGCAAGGCAGCAGCAGCAGAAGCAGCAGCAGCAGCAACTTCGATGGACCACAGGGGTCGACCGTCGGTGAACCTGCGGCAGGGCACGAACGAAGACCCGTCGCAGCTCATGCCCGCGCTGTACAGCGCCCCCCCTCTCGCCTCCAGACCGCCGTCTTCGTCCACTTGGAACCCAGGCCAGCAGATGCCGTCGCAGCACATGCCGCAGGTTTGTTTTTTGTTGTTTTCAGACACTTAACAAAAACTATCAAACCCCAGCCAGCAGACTTCGTCGCAGCACATGCCGCAGGTGACTCGCAGAGAGAAGGTGCTGTTCATTGGCATGCCAGCCTTGCTAAGGTGTGTGGCGCAGTCAGGACTTATGGGGAAACTTTGGACTTCCAAACAGGTTATTCCAGGATGGCATGGTGTGTCTGTGACCACCAGTGGTGTCAAGGTCCCCGTCTCTGGGTCCGTGTCAACCCCCCTGGTGCTCAGGCCTTCCTTGCAGCTGCCGCAGGCGCTGCGGTACCAGCAGACACTGAGGCTGCCGCTGCCAGTGAGGTGTCGTTCAAAGACGCCGTGGACCTGCAAGAGGTGATCTGGCATTTCCCACCACTCCGCCTGTCGCTGGGCTTTCCTTGCCGATTTGTTATTTGCCTGCGTTGACTCTCCCCTCGACCTAAGCTGCAGTCACTCCGTCGATGGCTGCACAAGAAGGCCGAGGAAACTTCCGCGGGACTGAGTTGCCCCAGCCGACAGGCACACATAATGTGGATTAGGAAAAGGCGCAGGCTTCCGTTCGCCTGGACACGGGCAAGAAGCCCGAGCACCTCGTTCTGCTGTTCAGGGATCACAGTTCGTTTTTCGTAGGATTCTCGTCATGGCGCACTATGACGAGTCAGACTTTTGAGGAGTTTCTGTGAGGGAGTCCAAGAGCAGCTTCTCTGGGGGAGCCTGAGCAGCAGTTTCTGTGTGGGAGTCTCAGCAGCAGCTGCTGTGAGGGAGTATCGGAGCTGAACGCAACACGGTGGGGAATTGTTCGAACAGAGGAGAAAAACACAAAGGGCACGCCACAAGCGGTTGGCCTATGTGCTGTCCTACTGTGCTCAAAAGACTCCCACAAGCGCTTGCCCATTCTGCTTTTGTCGTGCGCTAGAAAAAAGACTCCCGCAAGTGCTCGCCCATTCTGCTTTTGTCTTGCACTTGAAAAAAGATTCCCGCAAGCGCTCGCCCATCCTGCTTTTGTCCTGCACTGGAGAGAAAAGAACCCCACAAGTGCTCGCCCATTTTGCTTTTGTCCTGCACTGGAGAGAAAAGAACCCCACAAGTGCTCGCCCATTCTGCTTTTGTCTTGCACTAGAAAAAAGATTCCCGCAAGCGCTCGCCCATCCTGCTTTTGTCCTGCACTGGAGAGAAAAGAACCCCACAAGTGCTCGCCCATTCTGCTTTTGTCTTGCACTAGAAAAAAGATTCCCGCAAGCGCTCGCCCATCCTGCTTTTGTCCTGCACTGGAGAGAAAAGAACCCCACAAGTGCTCGCCCATTCTGCTTTTGTCTTGCACTAGAAAAAAGATCCCCGCAGGCGCTTGCCCATCCTGCTTTTGTCCTGCACTGGAGAGAAAAGAACCCCACAAGCGCTCGCCCATTCTGCTTTTGTCCTGCACTGGAGAGAAAAGAACCCCACAAGTGCTGGCCCATTCTGCTTTTTTCCTGCACTGGAGAGAAAAGAACCCCACAAGTGCTCGCCCATTCTGCTTTTGTCTTGCACTAGAAAAAAGACTCCTGCAAGCGCTTGCGGACATGGGAAGAGGCTGCCTGTGTGGATGTCCGCCTGAAACGAAGTGCATGGAGGGGACACGCAGAACCCAATCTCGCTGTGTTGTCTCACATTAGCCGCGGGTGTTCGGACGGCCGCACACATGGCTGCAGGGAAGCCTTGGAACTGCCTTTGGCAAAGGGAGGCAACGCTTTGGTGGAACTCATCTGATTCCTTGGCCGATAATGTTTGGCAGTGGCTTGCCCTGTACCACGGGTGTCATGCAGTGGTGTTTGGGACACCGTAGCAATACCATGGAGCGGTTTTGTTGTTTTGTTTGCGACTTAAGAATACCGCACCGCTCTATCGGTAGGCTGGGCAAAGATAGATTGTTGTACTGGGGGACCCTTGTGTTTTGGATTCTTTTTTTTTTGGCAGTATCTGACGATTCCTGACAATGTCCCACAGTGTTTTGTGCTATCTAGTTATCCTATGTAGTTCTACAGGTTTTGCTCTTCAATGTTTTGCCCTTCATCAGTGTGTATCTGCATTTTCTGTTATTCATACCCCTGGTTCTCCTACATCTCTTGTTTGGTGTGATTTCTGCACACTTTACAAGCGAGCTGTCTGGTGCCAGGGGTGGAAGGGGGGGAATTCGTGCTGCATGCTGCAGGAAGGCAGGAGGCATGGGGTGTGGGGTGGTCTGTCTGACTGTGGTTGGCCCTTTTGAGAAGAAACACTGCGAATGCCCGCAGCCGGGGGAGCGTTGGTTTGTTGTGCGTCATTGTTGCCGTCATCGCCACGCGCCAACACCACCGCCACCACCACAGCCACTGCTGCCGCCGCCGCCACCGCCATCCCCGCCGTTGCCATATTCGCTGTTGTTTGTCCTCACTGGCGTGACGTCGTCGTTGTGGGACAGTTGTAAACGTGACCACCACTGTGGCAGTGGCTGTAGTTGGCCGTGTGTGCAGGGAGTGAGCAACTGTGGTGTCGATGTCAAACAAACAAACATAGGCGGCACAGTGAAGCTCTCTCTCTCTCTCTCTCTCTCTCTCTCTCTCTCT
>SZWC01003181.1:90036-127485 GCA_023375785.1 Penium margaritaceum | reverse complement strand
AAGAATGGCTGCATTGCCGCAAAGCCCGTCGGTCGCCGTGCCGCCGCCGTCACCTCAGCAGCACTTTACAACGACCAGAGCTACGACATCAACGACTTCCAATTCGCTCCCATCAAGGAGAGCATTGTCGCGCGCGAGATGACTCGTCGGTACATGACGGACATGATCTCCTACGCCGACACCGACGTCATCATTGTTGGCGCCGGATCAGCAGGGCTGTCTTGCGCATACGAACTCAGCAAGAACCCTGACGTCCGCGTGGCCATCATCGAGCAGTCCGTGAGCCCAGGTGTGCAGCCCATCTTGTTTTCTGGATATTCTCTCGCACAGACGAAGTCGTGACGCTGTTGGCGCACTGGACAATTCGATGTCCTCTGCTCCATGCTCCTTGCCGGCCCGTCTCGTCCCCTGTGGACTTTCTGTTGCTAACGTCGTTGCACACGCTTCTTCTGTGCCCTGCATGCATGTTGCACTATGAAAGACGATTCACGCCTTCACTCCTGGGTAGCGAAAATTATCGCAATGCATTACTCGCCTTCGTTAAACCCGTGGCCCATCACCCCGAAGGCGTGCAGATGGGCTGAAATTTCTCTGTCGTGGTTGGTGCGCGCAAGCCTCGCCGAGTACTGATTTCCATTCACGTTTCCCATTCACTTCATGCCGTTCCTCGCTCCCGTCTCCAGGCGGAGGCGCGTGGCTTGGTGGGCAGCTGTTCTCTGCAATGGTGGTGCGCAAGCCGGCGCACCGCTTCCTGGACGAACTGGAGATCGAGTATGACGAGGCAGACGACTACGTTGTGATCAAGCACGCCGCGCTGTTCACGTCCACCATCATGAGCCGACTGTTGGCGCGCCCCAACGTGAAGCTGTTCAACGCCGTGTGCGCCGAGGACCTCATCATTAAGAACGGGCGCGTGTCGGGCGTGGTGACCAACTGGGCTCTGGTGTCGATGAACCACGACACACAGAGCTGCATGGACCCCAACGTCATGGAGTCGCGGGTGGTCGTGTCGTCGTGCGGCCACGATGGGCCCTTCGGCGCGACGGGCGTGAAGCGGCTCAAGAGCATCGGCCTGGTGGACAAGGTGCCGGGTATGAAGTGCCTCGACATGAACGCAGCTGAGGACGCCATCGTGCGGCTGACGCGGGAGGTGGTGCCCGGTATGATCGTGACCGGCATGGAGGTGGCNCGCGTGTCGGGCGTGGTGACCAACTGGGCGCTGGTGTCGATGAACCACGACACACAGAGCTGCATGGACCCGAACGTCATGGAGTCGCGGGTGGTCGTGTCGTCGTGCGGCCATGATGGGCCCTTCGGCGCGACGGGCGTGAAGCGGCTCAAGAGCATCGGCCTGGTGGACAAGGTGCCGGGTATGAAGTGCCTCGACATGAACGCAGCTGAGGACGCCATCGTGCGGCTGACGCGGGAGGTGGTGCCCGGTATGATCGTGACCGGCATGGAGGTGGCTGAGGTCGATGGCGCCCCTCGCATGGTGAGAATTGCATGCACTTTCGCTGGCCTTTCCCTTGTCCTCGGCTACCGACTATGTCTTTCTCTGACCCTCAGGTCTCTCTTTTCCGTTTCTTCATGTGTCTGGGGAGGTCGTTTACGTGCGCATTGAATATGTGGGCTGGTGGAGTTAAGTTTTCTGTTTGGTTTTGCTAGTAGGGCAAGACGTTCATCCTCATTGAAAGCGATGGAGACTGCCAGAAGCTTGTGAGACTGTCAGTGGTTACGTCGACCGTCTCCAGAGTCGCCCAGACAAACGGTCGGTTTCTGTTGGGACTCCTGACGCTGATCAGTTTCACAATGGTGTGCGTATACAGGGTCCCACGTTCGGAGCCATGATGGTGTCTGGCCAGAAGGCGGCTCACCTGGCTCTTCGTGCGCTCGGCCTGCCCAACGAGATCGACGACTCCCTTGCAGGCACGGCCGAGGCTGCACCTGCCATGACTCTCGCCTCAGCTGAGGACCAGTCCTCTGCCTCCGCCTAAGCCACGAACTCCTGCAGTTTGACATGTGTAAGAGGAAGGAGGGAGACGACCTTTGAGCACCAGGGGTGCCCCTACTGTTGCGGTAATTATTCCCCATAAGTTAGTGGCTGGGGAGTGAGGTGCAAGAGTGGGTGGCTGAGAACATACCCTGCACGACCTGATCAAGGTAATGCTTGCGAAGGCAGGTGCGAAGGTCATGGCCATGTACTGTTCCGGAGAATTGGTCATGAACATTTCCTATTCCTTCTGTCAGTTGGATGGAAGAAGCTTTGAAAAACACACTTGCGTCAGAGCCACATGAATTCTGTGAACATTGTGCAACCAGAAACGAAGTTGGAATTTGCCCTTTCTGCAACAAGGGAATAAGCAGCCATCATGACTTCTCCATGGGATGTGACACTGAACATTTCCCAAATTCGTGCAAGACTGCCTCACTGTTGCTCATTGGTTCTTGCAATGACTGGTAGATGGTGATGTGGACCATTAGAACAGTGGAGATAAAAGGATGGGTCGTTCTCGTTTTCCACAACCACAAGGTGAGCATGTGCACTGAATAAAAACATGACAGACTTGTCAGTGGCAAGCATGTGACTGATGCTGAGCAAACGTCGCTCACACATGATGGGAAATGACTGTGTGTGTGACACTTGTCAAGAAGAGAGACTTGTACTATCATTGCTACCATGAAATGACAACAATGCAGTGATGAATCTTATCATCAGAAAAGCAATACGCAGCGACAGTGCATGGCACCCCCCTGAATTCCTCATTCTGCTGTGATGGGTCAAATGTCCATCAATGGGGAAGATGACAGAAATCTTGAAAAATTTTATGGCACCAGTCAGACTCTCTGCACTATGTGGTGGAACACAAATATCTGGACAAATGTAGCTTAACTGGTGAGAAAGGAAGTACTTTTAGTGCCTCATGGTGACTTAGAAACTTCAATATGCCAATGCCGGAGTGTCTGCAAGTTGACCACATGACATGTTTTGTTATGGAGAAATCACAAGGGTGTTGTGATTTGTGACGACCCTGTCGACCTGTACAGTTTACTATGACCACTCGGCCATGTCCATACTCGTGTAGATCCCTCATGCGGACCCTAGTGGTACCGGCGCGTTATCTGGTGGCGGACTACTAGCTTGGAGCTGACCGACGACTGTTCCAAAGCTCTAGATGTTACCCGGGATCTCCTGCAGTTTTTTTACAACACGCAGTAGTTTATCGATGGACTGGCCGTGAGCCCGATTTGCATGTTTTTGCAATGTGTGTCCACCGTTTGATGCCGGATGCATGCATGTGACTAGTCATAGTGTCTGGCTTTTGATCCTGCATGTCTAGGTTGAGACGGCGAAACGTTCTGACATGTCTGCGCAGAGTTATGGCCAAAACACTGGTTTTGGGACAGTTTTAGGACAGATTTTGCACTACCGCGTGCGACACCCGCCGTGCGCCGTGGCAGGTACTTATGCCATGAACCTGTCATTTGTCATTTCTCTCTGCAAATTCTATTGAAGCATTCTGACATTGCGTTGTGTCTCTTAGCCAAACCCTTGCCGTGGTGTGCACGACTTGTGACTGTCGTCATCGTCTGACCAGGCACTGACGCCTAGTCGACGACTGTGGCGCTAGGAAGCTTCCACGCATCTTCTCATGGTATAAGAGTGGTGAGAGAGTTCTCTCCGAGCTGCGCAGCAGAGACACAGCAAAGGAGCAGCATTGAGAGTCACCGTTGCAGCAAATCCACAAGCACCTATCGACGACAACAGCCGATCCCTGTCGACGTCACTCACCATCACCACGTGAGACTGCAGCAACACCTGCAGCTAGCGGCAGCAGGCGACAGCTGCAGTAGGTTGCAGTCGCCAGGAGCTGCCGACATTGGTACATGCAGCACTAGCAGCAGCAGCAGCATTGAGCAGCAGTAGTAGCAGTGCAGCAGAGCAGTAGCACAGCAGCTGCAGAGCAGCAGCGGCAACAATAGCGGCGGCAGCAACGCACGGCGGCAGCAACATAGCAGCAATGCACGGCGGCAGCAACATAGCAGCAGCACACGACGGTAGCAGCACAACAGCAGCGCAGCAGCAGTGGCGGCAGCAATGGCGGCAGCTGCACAACAGTAGCGGCAGTAGTAGCGGCGGCAGCAGCAGTGGCGGCAGCAGCAGCAACGCGCGACGGCGGCAGTAGCGTGCAACAGGCGCAACGCGTAGTAGCGCCAGCGCGCAGCTGCTACCACGGCCGCGCACGCAGGTGCCAGGCGGCCGCTGTACGCAGCCGCGCGGCTGCTACTGCAGCTGACAACGCAACAGCAATACCAGTTGAGCGGAAGCTGTTGCGCAGCTTCCGCGCGGCTGATGTGGAGCGACCGCCTGCTCACGCAGCAAGCGCGAAGGTTGACACCAAAAAAAGAAGGAGAGGGAAGTTGACATCAGCAGTTTCACTTGCTGGCGTCATTAGGTCATGCTGACGTGAGCAACTTCCTGCTGACGTCAGCACTTGCCTTGGTGAAATCTTTGGTCGGAGAGTCAAAAGTTACCAGCATTTCAAATTCTCAAGAAACGCTCACGTTTCTGCAATTCGACCATGTTGACGTCTCGGCTCATAATGAGCGGCAACATGGCTCCTGTTGTGCTTTGTGCCGTTCCTGTACAGTTTACTGTGACCACTCCGCCGTGTCCATACTCGTGCAGATCCCTGAGGCGGGCGGCCCTGGTGACATCGGCGCGACGACAGGCGGCGGACTACCAACTTGGAGCTGGCCGACCACTGCACCAGAGCCACAGATGCCACCGGGACTCTCTGTTGTGTCTTCTACATCTTGCAGGCGTCTTTCGGCAGACCGGCCATGAGGTCTATTTGCATGTTTTTGCATTGTATGCCCACTGTCTGTCGATGGATGCATGCATGTGACCAGTCGTAGCGTCCGTCTTTTGATTTTGCACGTCTAGGTTCAGACGACGTAGCATTCTGACATGTGTGCGCAGAGTTACGACCAAAACAGTGGTTCTGGGCCGGTTTTAGGACAGCTCTTGGACTGCCGCGTGCGACACCCGCCATGCACCGCGGCAGGTATTTATGCCTTGGACCTGTCATTTGTCATTACTCTCTGCATATGCTATATTGAAGCATTGTGACACTGTGCCTTGTGTCTCCTAGCCAAACCCTTGCCCGCTGTGTGTACGACCTGTGACTGTCGTCACCGTCTGATCAGGCACTGACGCCCGGTCAGCGACTGTGTTGCTAGGAAGCTTCTACGCACTATCTCATGGTATCAGAGCAGTGAGACAGTTCTCACTGAGCTGCGTAGCAGAGACGCAGCAAAGCAGCAGCAGTGAGAGTCACCGCTGCAACAGAGTTCCTGGGGTTTGTTGGAGACGGCCGGTCGCCGTCAACGCACTCCACCCACCACGTGAGATCGCAGCTGCAGAGGCAGCAACAGCGGAATGTACCGCCACGTAGAGGTGTGTGGCGGCTGCAGTGCGTGCAACCGCCCTCCCACAGGCGCAGCAGCAGAGCAGCAGCAGCAGAGGCAACGGCAGCAGCAGCGCAGCAGTAGCGGCCACAACAGCAGCGTGGCAGCAGCGGTAGCAGCAGCAACGCAGCAATAGCGTCGGCAGCAGCAGCGCAGCAGCAGCAGCGGCGGCAGCAGCACAGCAGCAGCAGCGGCAGTCGCGGCGGCCACAGCAGAGCAGCAACGGCAGTAGTAGCTGCAGCAGCACAGCAGTGGCAGCAGCAACAGCGCGCGGCGGCGGCAACCAGCAGCAGCTGCAACGCGCAGCAGCAGTCGCAGCGCGCAACAGCAGTCGCAGCGCGTAGCAGCAGCAGCAGCAGTGCAGCCGCTGCTACCACCGCTGCACACGCAGCTACGCAGCTGCTGCTGCAGCTGACAGCACAGCTGCAGCAGCAGCTGGGCGGAAGCTGCTGCGCAGCTTCCGCGGAGCTGTCACGCGCTTGCGCGAAGCGGCTCGACCCTCGCGCAGAACCGTGACAAAAGAAAAAACAAAAAAGAAAGGGGGGACGAGCTGACGTCAGCATTGTTGATTGCTGACGTCATCGGGTCGTGCTGACATCAGCAACCACTTGCTGACATCAGCATTACACTTGGCCAAATTTTCATCCAGAAAGTCAATTTTGCCAGCGTTTCAAATCCTCGAGAAACGCAGACGGTTTTGAAATCCGACAAACTTGACCTGTCGTCCCATAGTGAGCGGCGACATGAGTTCGGCGGACGACAAGGACAAGGGGCCAGGTGATCCCTCCCCCTCTTCTTCAGGGGTATTGAGCCCTCGCTCGCAGGCCATTGCGGACCTGCGCAGCCAGCAGGATGAGCTGCGTCGTAAGCAGCGAGAGCAGAGTGACGCGATCCGCCCGTTGACGGAGCTTCTGCATGCTCATTCCACGGCTCCTTCGCGGATTTCTGGGTAGAGGCCGGCGTTGCGGCCTCTACCCAACACTCGGCCCAGGTGCCCGTGACAGGTGCTCCGCCTGCTTCACCTCCTACTGTGGTTTCTCCACCACTTGCTGACCTCCTTGATGACGAGCCATTCATGCCAGGCTTCGAGGATGACTCCCAAGAGCAGGAGATTCGTCTTTTACAGGAGCGCCTCCGTCAGCTGCAGACGGATACCCGACCTCCACCCGTGTCCTCGATACGACCGTCACCTGTCTTCCCCGGTGATCACCCTCTCCCAGGAGTTTTTCCCGTCTCTCGCCCTCCTCAGCCTGCAGTTGCTCTCCCTATGGAGCGGTAGCCAAAGGACATTGAGGCACCACCTCCACGGTACGTCAGCGAGGATGGCTTCGACTGTTGGGAGATCCTGTTTCAAGTGTGGGCCACTTCTGAGAGAGTGTGGCCTTACTACCACAGCCCATACCAGTCTACAGATCCAGCACAGGCGCTGACAACAGCCCGGGCCATGCGCGGACTTCTCTATGCCATGCCACGCGAGACTGTCATCGACTTCCCCCCCTTCCTCGGCGAGGCTGGCACAGGCACCGGAGCCGATCCTCGTGGAGGTTGGGATCTGGCGATGTCCCTACTGGGCGTAGAGACGCACGCCACGCGTGCGTCACACATTCGTGCTTTCCACTCGCTTCGTCAGGGGCCAGCGGAGCCTGCGGCAGATTACTGGCGACGCGCCATGCGTATCTACACATGTCTGGGGACCTCAAGGGGCACACAGCTGTGGGCGCTTCGGACGATCATGCTTGGAGTTTGCCTGGAGTACACCGACATCTTCACACGGTACAACGACGGTGCCCTTGAGCCTTTCTCAGCCTCTTTGCAGCTGCTCCCTTGGGCGCATCAGCTTTTCCTCCACGTGACATCGGCCCGCGAGGCAGCAGTAGCGCATCAGGAGACTTCCCTCGCTGCAGCAGTCATCGCATCACCACCATCTTCCCTTCTGCAGTCACCCTCATCCACCTCCATCACTACCTCATCTTCCTCCTTTTCGACCCCGTCTACACCCACGTAGACGCAGGGCATTACAGCAACTGCCCAGGGGAAGAAGAAGAATAGGAAACGCGGATTGGGTCAGCAGTAGCCATCATCCAGTGGTAGCAGTGGCCATTCCGTACACTGCTATAACTGTGGAGGCACCCATCGCTACACCGAGTGCCAGCAGCCGCTTGACTGGGCGTGCATCACTCGTGGGCTTCAGGCTGCCCATGCTTCTCGCACTGCATTCGGCACGTCGCCCGCACACTCCTCTGGACGCGCGGCGACCACGGCTGCAGCTGTTCCCGCGTCCTCACCAGCGAGCAACAGTGATCCAGACCCACGCGACCGCACCATTCCCGAGCTTCATCATCTTGTGGTGCTTCACTTTCAGGGAGGTGCGAGTGTGTTGTCATCGTCGAGTGGGTCACAGACTGCTTGTTCGTCCGTCCTCGTGACTCGTGATGACACGTGTAGGGGAGCACAGTCCGCATGTGATGATGATGGGCCTGACTGCACTAACTGGATTCAAGAGTCTCGCCTTCGTGATGTACTTCGTTCCTTCCCACTGACGGCTCAGCGTCCCTCTGATGCCGAGTGTTCCATTGCTCGTTGTATAGTGACGTCCACCAGTCGTGACTCCGGTGGCACTTGGATCATCGATTCCGGTGCCACCCATCACATGACGTGTCGTCGTAGTGACTTTGTGGTACTTGGTCCTGTCACGACTGTCCGTTCTGTTCGTACAGGCTCTGGTCAGTCCTTGCCGGTCCACGGTGTTGGGGTTGTATGCTTTGATGGTCCGTCTGGCCCCCTGTATCTCTCTGACGTGCTGTTTGTGCCTGATCTTGAGCTCAGTCTGCTGTCTGTGCGTGCCTGCACTCTGATGGGTCTCTCCGTTGAGCATACCGCTGATTCAGCGACTGTGACTGCTCNAGTGACGTCCACCAGTCGTGACTCCGGTGGCACTTGGATCATCGATTCCGGTGCCACCCATCACATGACGTGTCGTCGTAGTGACTTTGTGGTACTTGGTCCTGTCACGACTGTCCGTTCTGTTCGTACAGGCTCTGGTCAGTCCTTGCCGGTCCACGGTGTTGGGGTTGTATGCTTTGATGGTCAGTCTGGCCCCCTGTATCTTTCTGACGTGCTGTTTGTGCCTGATCTTGAGCTCAATCTGCTGTCTGTGCGTGCCTGCACTCTGATGGGTCTCTCCGTTGAGCATATCGCTGATTCAGTGACTGTGACTGCTCTTGACACCCGTAGCATTGTCCTGCGTGCTTCAGTTATAAATGCTTTGTATCGCATTGCTCGGCCCTCCTCCCCTTGCTCTCCCTCCTCCTCTGGTCGCGTTTTTGTCATTGGTGTTCTATCCTCGGAACACCAGCGGTTGCTTCACCGTTGTCTGTGTCACGTAGGCTCCGACACTGTGTCGAAGCTCATTCGGACACAACGTGCTCTCGGTCTTGACGTGGCTCCTTTTGAGAAGCCACCCGGGACCGACTGTCTTTTTTGCGCTCAGGGAAAGATGCACCGGTGCACTTACCCTGATTTGCGTTCTCGAGCACTAAGGCCTCTCGAGTTGGTCCACTCGGACCTGCTCGGTCCTCTCCCGGTCGAGTCCCTGTCCGAGAGGGGCCGGTATGTTCTGACGCTGACAGATGACTTCACCCAGATGCGGTGGGTCTACAATCTGCGTCAGAAGAGCGACGCCGCCCTTGCGGTTCGGCTCTGGCTCGAGATGGCTGAGCGTTAGTTTCGCCACACGCTACATACCTTTCGCTCGGATCGCGGTGGCGAGTTCCTCGGTGAGATGGACTCCTTCTTTGCTGAGCACGACATTTTTCACCAGGTCTCCGCTCCTGCTATCCCACAGCAGAATGGTGTATCTGAGCGCTGGAACCGCATCATGGAGGATGCGGTTCGCGCCATGCGGTCTGAGTGCGGTCTCCCGGAGTCCTTCGCCTTCGAGGGCTTCGCCTACATGACTTGGGTCTGGAACCGCCTCGCGCATGGTTCGCTTCCGGATCATGTTACACCGTACGAGGTCTGGTTTGGCCACCGTGCTGATCTTTGTCTCGCTCGCGTCTGGGGCTCCCTTGCCTCCGTGTGGTATACCGAGGATCAGCAGGGGTCCAAGGTCTCCCTCCGGGGTCGCTTGTGTGCCTTCATCGGCATCTCCCTGCGGTCAAAGGCCTGACGCTTTTGGGACCCCACTCGCCGTCGCGTCATTGAGTCCCGTGACGCGCTGTTTTTTTAGTCACTCACATACCGTGATCTGACTTCGATCACAGCCCTCTCTGCCGCTCATGTCCCTCATGTGAGGGTCCTCGGTGGATGGGGGAGACTTCTCTGCCAGCGACCATTCCTCGTCAGGCTGATGTGTCCGCTCGAGTTCCCTTTCGGTCTCCAGCACGTGATGATCCGGCTATCATTGCCGTCGGTCCAGAGATCCCGCCTGTTCAACCTGTTTCACACCCCATAGGTACCGCAACTTTCACGCCTCCTCCTGCACCATCACCTGTGTCTACTGGCACCCCTGTTCCGGCGTTTGACCCAGTCCAGCCCACTCCTGTCCCTACTTTGGCTGATACTCCTGTCTCAGTGTCCGGGCAAGCCTTGCCTACTGTCACACCGAGCTCTATGTCCCCCACACATGCATCTCCTCACACGGCTTCTCCGGCTGCCTCGTCTCAGCCCTCACCAGCTGTGGTCGTACCTGTCCCTCTGGTCGTACCTGTCCCTGAGCCTGAGGTGCGCCCCTCGACCTTCGGTTACTCCCGTGAGCCTGGTGGCCGCCTTCGACCTCTGGATTCTGGAGCTCAGCAAGCGTCGAGTCCCGGACCCAGGCGTTCCTCTCGCAGCATCGCGAGCGATGATCCAGGCACAAAGGCCTTAGGCCTCAGTGCCCGCACTAAGCTTTCAGAGGTACACCCTGCGTGCTCCATAGGGCACGACCTGGTCACTCGCGAGTTCCATATCGCCTGGGACACAGCAGCTCATCTCGTGGCCGTCAGGCCTGACACTGAGGCGTGTGCACTTGCCACACAGAGTTCCCTTTCTATGGCGCCTGATCCCGTCACATTGAGGGAGGCTTTCTCACCGCAGGATGCTGATGTCTGGCGAGCTGCTTGCGAGGATGAGTTTCGTGCTATCCGAGAGCACAGAGTCTACGAGCTGGTCGACCTTCCCCCTGGGAGGAAGGCGATTCAGGTCAAGTGGGTCTTTCGAAAGAAGGTGAAGCCGGATGGCTCACTGGAACGCTACAAGGCCTGCTTTGTCGTCAAGGGGTACTCTCAGATTGAGGGAGTTGATTACACTGACACCATTCCTCCTGTCGGCCGCATGACCTCACCTCGAGCTCTGTTCGGTGTAGTGGCTCAGCATGACTGGGAACTGCACCAGATGGATGTGAACAACGCGTTCCTCCATGGCTCTCTGGATGAGGAGATCTACGTGGCTCAGCCACCAGGCTTTGAGGATGGTGAAAAGGTCTGGGGCTTGCGCAAGTCCTTGTACGGCCTCAAACAGTCTCCACGGTGTTGGAACCGGGAGATCACTGGCACCTTGACTTGCGCAGGATACGTACAGAGCGAGGCAGACCCCTCGCTCTTCATCCTACCGACACCCGAGCGGTTCACCGCCATCCTGGTCTATGTTGATGACCTTCTGATTGCGTCTCCGTCCCTGGAGGCCGTGAAGGAGGCCAAGGCTGTCCTGCAGACTGCCTACAGGATGAAGGACCTCGGTCTTGCATCGGTGTTTCTTGGTATGGAGATCGTGCGAGATCGCAGACATCGGACACTATTGCTGCATCAGGCCCGATACGCACCAGTCGTGGGGGAGCGCTTCAGCGATCTCCTTGGTGCAGTGCCATCCGCTTCCACACATCTTACACCCGATGGGCAGGATGCTCTGAAGGTGGATGATTCTACACAGCTGGGGGAGACAGTGGACGTGACCTTGTACCTCCGTCTCATCGGATCTCTGATGTACCTGGCCACCACCACGCGTCCTGATATCGCGTTTGTCGTCAACCTCCTCGCTCAATTCTCGGAGGCTCCACGTGCGAGAGCTCTTCACGTGGCTATGCGAGTGGTACGGTACGTGGTCTCCACGCCGTACCTCGGACTCTGCTTTTGCCAGCAGTGTTCGGTGGTCCTTGACGGCTACACTCACAATGACTGGGCTTGGAGCCCTGATGGGCGCAGTCGTACTGGCTACCTGTTTCTGCTCGGTGGTACCGCTTTGTCTTAGCAAAGCGGGAAGCAGGGCTGCATCGCACGTAGCTCGTCGGAGGCAGAGTATGTTGCTTTGGACGCAGGGGCTGCTAAGACAGGATGGCTGCAGCGCTTGTTTCTTGATCTTGGGTAGTCAATACCCGCCATTGTGTTGCGTTGCGAGAACCAGAGTGCTCTCGCCATTGCGGAGAACTCTAGTGTTTTTCATGACCGCACAATGCACATTGCGGTTGAGCATCACATCGTTTGCGATCTGGTGGAGCGACGCGTGATCTCCATCATGTGGGTTGGTATTGACACGTAGCGTGCTGACTTCTTGACGAAGGCACTTGCTCGCGGAATGTTCCTGGTGGCCATTCGTTCTGTTGGGCTTCGTCCCGTGCGTGAGAGTCCTTGAGTGTGGGATGTTCGTCTACGTCTCATTCGTTTGTATCACTCACTATTGTGTTCGTACCAGTGTTGCACGCGTATGGACATGCGTACCATCGGGTCATGTGGGAGTGTTGTGCTTCGTGCCGTTCCTGTACAGTTTACTGTGACCACTCGGCCGTGTCCATACTCGTGCAGATCCCTGAGGCGGGCGGCCCTGGTGACACCGGCGCGACGACAGGCGGCGGACTACCAGCTTGGAACTGGCCGACCGCTGCACCAGAGCCCCAGATGCCACCGGGACTCTCTGTTGTGTCTTCTACATCTTGCAGGCGTCTTTCGGTAGACTGGCCACGAGGCCTATTTGCATGTTTTTGCATTGTATGCTCACTGTCTATCGATGGATACATGCATGTGACCAGTCGTAGCGTCCTTCTTTTGATTTTGCACGTATAGGTTCAGACGGCGTAGCATTCTAACATGTGTGCACGGAGTTATGGCCAAAACAGTGGTTTTGGGCCGGTTTTAGGACAGCTCTTGGACTGCCGCGTGCGACACCCGCCGTGCGTCGCGGCAGGTATTTATGCCTTGGACCTGTCATTTGTCATTACTCTTTGCATATGCTATATTGAAGCATTCTGACATTGTGCCTTGTGTCTCCTAGCCAAACCCTTGCCCGCTGTGTGTACGACCTGTGACTGTCGTCACTGTCTGATCAGGCACTGACGCCCGGTCAGCGGCTGTGTTGCTAGGAAGCTTCTACACACTATCCCAGCTCCGTCCGACGATAAGGGAAAAAGAGTACTAGATCCCTCATCTTCCTCCTCAGAGGTTATGAGCCCCCATTTGCAGGCTATTGAGGACCTGCAGAGCCAGCAGGACGAGATGCGTCGCATGTAGCGGGAGTAGATTGGCGCCATCCGTACACTCACCGAGTTCCTTCAGGATCATTCCATGACCCCACGATAGACCTCTGAGGGAGCGGCTGGGTCGCACCCTCTACACAACAGTCAGCTCCAGCATCGAAGACAAGAGCTGGAGCCGACCCGCCGCCTCGTGATACTTGGGACGAGGATCCACATATGCCAGGCATGGAGGGCGACTCCCCTGCGCGCAAGATTCGTGTGCTTCAGAAGCGTCTTCAGTAGCTTCAGACAAGCTCTCGGCCCCCACACACATCTCGCTTTCCCGAGATTCGATCGTCGCCTGACCTCCAACCCAGCGACTTCCCTTTTTCCGGCGTCTTTCCCATCGCTCTTCCTTCCTAGCCTGTGGTTGTTCTCCCTACACAACGGCAACCTAAGGACTTCGAGACACCGCCCCCACGGTTTGTCAGCGAGGACGGTTTCGACTGCTAGCAGATCTTGTTCCAGGTTTGGGCCACTTCAGAGGGCGTGTGGCCCTACTACCACAGACTGTATCAGACTACGGACCGAGCACAGGTGTTGAAAGCGGCTAGGGCGATGCGCAAACTTCTCTATGCCATGCCGCGTGAGACCGACGTCAATTTTCGCTCGTTCCTTGATGAGGCGGGCACAGGCACCGGCGCTAATCCACGCGGGGGCTAGGACCTAGCATTATCTCTGCTTGTTGCAGAGATGCATGCCACCCACGCCGCGCATATTTGTGCCTTTCACTCCATTTGTCATGGGCTTGCCGAGCCTGCAGCCTGCAGCCTGTAGACTCTTGGCAACGCGCCATGCACATTGACACGTGTCTTGGGACATCAAGAGGTACACAGCTATGGGCTCTCCGCACGACCATGCTCGGAGTTTGCCTTGAGCACACGGACATCTTCACGAGGTAGAGCGATGCCATGCTCAAGCCTTTTTTGGCCTCACTGTAGCTTCTTCCCTGGGTGCACCAGCTCTTCCTCCAGGTGACTTCCGCCCGTGATGTAGCTCTGGCTCATCAGGAGACCTCCATCGCTGCATCAGTTGTTGCATCACCACGACGTCCCTCCTGCAGACTCCTTCTCCATCCTCTGCTACAACCTCCTCCTCCCGTTCCACCCCAATTACACCGACTCAGACACAGGGTGTCGTGGTAGGAGCACAGGGGAAAAAGGGGCGACGAAGGCGCGGCTCGGGCCAGCAGCAGTCACATCAGCAGCCGTCATTGGACAGTAGCAGTGGACGCTCCGTTCTCTGCTAAAACTATAGAGGCGCCAATCGCTACACCGAGTACTAGCAGCCGCTGGACTGGGCATGGATGACTCGCCGGCTCCAGGCTGTGCACGCACTACGGTTTACGTGGAACGGTACATCCTCCAGGCGCGCGTCGACTACGACCGCAGCAATTCCTGCTTCACCACTGGCGACCACAAGCAACCCAGAGCCACATGACCGCACCATCACCGAGCTCCGCCACCTTCTGGGGGTTCGCTTTCAGGGAGGTGCGAGTGTGTTGTCACAGCCAAGTGGTTCACAGACTTTGTGTTCTTCAATTCTTGTGGCTCGGCATGACTCGTGTCGTTGGGCACAATCGGCATGTGATGACGATGGGCCTGAATGTACGGATTGGATCAATGAGTCTCACCTTTGTGCCCTTCGTCGTTCCTCCCCACCTGCTGCCCAACGTCCGTCTGAGGCCAAGTGTTCCATTGCCCGTTGTACAGTGACATCTTCTAGTCGTTATCTCGGTGGCACTTGGATCATCGATTCTGGTGCCACTCATCATATGACATGTTGTCGTAGTAATTTCGTTGTTCTCGGCCCTGTTGCGTCTGTTCGTTCCATCCGCATAGGCTCTGGTAAGTCCTTGCCAGTCCAGGGTGTTGGGGTTGTATGTTTTGATGGTTCATCTGGCCTCATGTATCTTTTCGAAGTGCTATTTGTGCCTAATCTTGAGCTCAGTTTGCTTTCTGTACATGCTTGCACACTGATGGGACATTCTAGGGAACTGTACAGTCTGCGAATGTGACTCCTATTGATACTCGTAGTGTTGTTCTTCGTGCCTCTGTTGTGGATGACCTGTATCGTATCTCTCGGACTTCTGTTCCTTGCTCCCCCTCTCCTTTCGCTCGTGTTTTTGTCATTGGTGTTCTGTCTCCTGAGCACCAGTGATTGCTTCATTGCCGCCTCTGCCATGTAGTCTCCAACACTGTGTTGAAGTTCATTCAGACACAGCCCGCCCTCAGTCTTGACGCGACTTCTTTTGAGAAGTCGTCCAGGACCGAATGTCTCTTCTGTGCCCACGGTAAGATGCATCGTTGCAACTACCGTGACTCCCGTTCACGCGCATTTCGCCCTCTCTGAGAAACTTCCTAGAACCTTCCTAACCAGTTGCCGCAACACTAGGCGTCTGCGCTAGGTCAGCGTGTGACAACAGTCACAAGTCAAAGACAAAACTGTAAGGGTATGGCTAGGGACACGTGCAGAGTTCAGGAAGCTCAAGATGAATATAATTGCAGAGAGAGATAACAAATGACACATCCACAGCATAAAAACCTGCCGCGGCGGACGACAGGTGTCCCACGTGGCAGTGCAAAGTCTGTCCTAAAACCGGCCCAAAAACACTTTTTTGGCCTTAACTCTACGCAGACAAATCGCCTCTGAACCCAGAGATGGAGAATTTCGAGCCGGACGCTACAACTGGTCACACTCATAAGTCCGGCACCGATCGGTGGACAGAAAATACAAAACGTGCAAATTGGGCTCAAGAGCCAGTCCACCGAGAAAACTCTAGCGTCTGTAGAAAGTACCCCGAGAAGCACCTAGGGCGTTGTGGCAGCTCTCTGGCAGCTGCTGGTGGATGGAGCCACCACTCGTCGGTGCTCCGGCGCCAGCTCCGTCCGCATCAAGGATAGGCTGTAGAAGAATTGCAGGAGGTCCAAGATAGCATCCACGACGCTGGGGCAGTCGTCGGTCAGCTCAAAGTGGGTGGTCCACCACCTGCCAACGCGCCGTTGTCTCCGGGGTCCGCATCGGGGACCACGTCATCGCGCTCTCCTGTACCGCTACTCTCCTTGCCATCGCTCGTGACGAGTGGAAGCCACACACACCAACATTCCCCCTGGCTGACATCACTGTCAACATGACGATGTCTGAGGGAAGGCAAGAGATGATGGCTCAAGCAATCAATCATAGAGTGGACTGAACAAGCATACCACATCACAGGGTCTCCTTGTGACAATGGTGCATCCCACCAAATTCCCGAGTCTCGACCATGCACGAAGTCAATCACACACCTCCGTGTCAAACATCATGCAAGAGAGACAGAGAAACAAGGTCTCCTTGTGACCCCGGAAAATGTCTACGGGTGTCCGGGTCTTGACCACATCATGCATGGATCATACATAACACATGTAGGCAATGGGTCTCCACTTCACACTGGTAAAACTCAACAGGTGCGGGTCTCGACAAGCATAACCTTGCATGGATCATACATAACACGTGGAGGCAATGGGTCTCCACATCACACCGATAGAACTCACCAGGTGCGCGGGTCTTGACTAGTATAACCTCGACTAAAGCATGGTACCACATCCCAAGTAACCTCGCTGTCCTCAAAAGGGTGTCAGGGCAAAGCCCACACACCAACACTCCCCCTGGGCTGCAGAGGCTGATAGTAAGAGCAAAGCAGATGGCTGCTCCCAACACAATCCGTGAGGAGGGAGCACCGCTCCTCCATGGCCACATACCCCTGCACAGTAGTAACAAGGGTGACGACGATGGTAGTGGGATGTGCTCGCACAGAGCCTCACCCCGGAGCGGCGTCGTCGCTGTCGTCATCGTTGTCGTTGTTGTAGTCGTGACTCCTGACGTCATCTGCTGATGTGGCTGGTGCAACGCTAAGGGCCTCCTCTGAAACAATCACCTACTGTATGGCCTCAAACTGTTAAGTTGTATATCGCCTTACGGCCTCCGTAGCGTCCAGGCGCTTGTGGAGCTCCACAAGCTCTGGCGCAGCAGCCGACCGGCTGTCTGCATCTGCGACATGTAGACGGACAGTCGCGGAATGAACCTGACGGTGGACTTCGATAGTGTGTGTGTCGGCATGGGCCGAAGCCTCCTGTAGCCTTGCGGTCTCACCCCGTAGGAAAGAGTGGAGCTGCGCATGTTTGTTGCACAAGTCAACGTCCTCTATGTCAGACGTCGACTCAAGTACCAGCGAGTCACGAGGTGCTACTAGAGCGGGAGCGCAAGACAATGAGTCGCTATGTAAGTTGTCTAGGGCTGTAGGAATGACTACTGTAAAGGCACCTACTGCTTGTGACATACCTGTCGCTCGGCCATCGACTGCTGGCCGGACGTCGGCATTTGAGGTACAGGTACATTCGCGGCGACTTCGTGGTCGTCAAAGGTGCAGTCACTGCCGTGGTGCTCCTCGTGGCCCCTTATGTGCAGCCCATCATCCATTTGCTCCTGGAGGTCTGCCTGTCCCAGACGTGCATCCTGTAAAGACCACTCAGCTGCCTTGAGACGCCTGTGTACATCCTCCACACACTCCTTGACAGCCCGTAGTGCTGGAACATCCACGGTGTAACATCGGTTGCTGGCCTCCCGGAGCTCGACCATGAGAATCTGCACGTGCGCCTCCGCTCGAGCCACCACTACCTCCTACTCATCAACCGCGGAGTGTAGGCGCTCGGGTACAAGAACTGTAGCTTGGATGAGAATAGCTGTGTCCTCGGCTGGAACCGCCGTGGTGTCAGCGACACCGGTCAGGACAGCAAGGTGTCGGAGGTCTGTAGCTTGCTCTACATCCTCCATGTTGCATACACGGACGTCTGCTCTCACCGAGCGGCCATCTTGTGCTCGTGCTGCAGCTACTACAAGAACTGTAGCACACTGGGCCTCTACGTCTGCCTCCGACCCTATGTCTGACCACTCCACGACGGACGATTGATCCTCATAGAGGAAGTCTACCTCGTCCTGGTGGTCAATCACCTGCTCCTGCTGCCCAGTACTATCTATCTAAACCACCTGGGCGTCCGCTAGGGGCCGAGTATCAACATCTCTATCACCTGCTCCTGCTGCTGCTCCTGGCACCATGAGAGCTATTTCCACACCAGCTAACGCGGGAGCGTGCACACCGTCATGCGCAGCTCCTGCATTGGCCGTCGTCATGTCATCCGTCAAGGTATCAACAAACACTGTCTCCATCCCCGACTCAGACTCAGCCTCGGACCAATCCTCCTCTGATGAACAGTCTCCATCAGGGCGAACGTCTCCCCCCGCCGAACTCTCCGCTAGCTGAGTCTACTATGTACCATCATCTGCCTCAATCATCCTGCACTATAGAGCAATCATATCACCAATGCTGAGCTCCGCCGTGGTCGTCAACGGACAAACCATCCCCCCCAGTACTGACACCTCGCCGGGAGCTATGGGGACTCGGCAGACCAACCCGTGGACACGAGACGATGGGGTCTCATCACCTGAGATGCCTCCCACAGTTGCGTCTGATGGTGCTGCCTGTGCGCACCGTGCAAGACGAGTAGCTCGCCGCCACGCACAATGAGTGCAAGAACGAGCGGTGCGGCGAGGGGTTGGGAGTCTGTCCATTGGTATGATGCCGATAGCCTCCAAGACGGAGCGATGGGTGACGGATGTAAATGAGAGATCAGGTATGCTAGCATCATCGGAGGAAGGGATGCAGGATCGGGAGGAAGATGAGGATGAAGTGGGAGGGGACACCTATGGCGGGGTGGCAGCTCGCTCGATAGTCACGTGGTCAAGAAGTTGTTGGACCATGCGCTTGAGGATCCAGACCTCCATGTGTAGGGCGGCCATATGACCACGTATAAGCGTTGTGGCATCAGTCGGTGATGTATCCATTGAAGGAGGATGTGGGGACGATCGCACCCAAGGGGGATGCCACCGAGGAGGGTGCTGTCCGCATTGGCGCCAGCCATGCTGCCTATCTCGACATTAATTGCACGAAAACCCTGAAGACAAGTGGGACTCGTGCCACGGCTGCGTCAACCACTTTACCTGTGGCGGCTGCCACGGCTGAAGCTCAGGCGGAGACCATGGCGATGGTAACGCCCACAGCCGCACTCCATAGCTCATGTCGAGAGCTGAGCGTGGGTGATAGTTCTACACACTCGATCCCGGTGGCGCAAAGAGCCACGTAGAGTGATGCAAGTGGAGCAATGTCTCTCAGACTGGCTACGATGTCGTCAATCACAGCCACAACCTCAGCCGTAATATTGCACTATCGCCACACAGTGGCAATATCGCAATGTGCGACCTCAAGTCGACTTCGGTGCCGCCGATGCTACACCGGGTGCCGTCGTCAACTGACAATTGTGGCCTCAAGCCACCTTCAATGTTGCTACTGCTATTGCGACTCTCGCAACGGCTAGTGCTATAGCGGTTCCTGTCTTCAGTCAACGATAGTTGCCTCAAGCCACAATAAAAAATGAAATAAACAAGAAACAAAAAAAATCCCTTGTTTTTTCCTTTTTCTAATCCAGGCGTCACCTCCTTGGGTGCCCCTTTTGGGGCTTTCTTGGGTGCCCCACTCGAGGATTCCTCCCCCCTTGTCCTCTCCTCTTCTTTTTTTTTTTATCTTTTTTGGTTTGACCTGGCTCGACTCCTCGAGCAAGTTTGACGAGCTCGCTCGCTCGAGGAGCTCACTCGTCGAGCGCGCTCACTCAGCGAGCTCGCTCGCGGGGGAGCTCAACGCACCCCCCTTTCACCCTCACGAGCGAGCCATGGCAGCACGAAGGTGTACAGCAGCTTCCTGCTGTTGCAACGGCGAAGGGGCCAGCTCCTCTTGCCCCCGAGGCTGCTGCCCCTCTTGCGCGTCCTGCTGCTGCCACTCCTATAGAGTACGCGACGAAGCAGCGCTACAGCCGCCTACTGTTGCTGCCACTCGCTGCTGTGGCTGCCGTTTGCTGTTGTCGCCTGCTGCAGCTGCTGCCTACTGCTGCTCCTGCTGCTAGCTGCTGCTGCTAGCGGCTACTAGCTATTGTTAGCGGCTGCTGATGCCGCCGCTGCTTGAAGTTGCTATTGCCGCTGCTGTGAGCTACTCTGGCCGCCGCCATTACTTTCTACTACCGCCGCAAGCTGCTTCTCCTTCTTTATTTTCTGTGTATGTGTGTACAGACCGCTAGCCAAACACGGCTGATGCTAGCACCCAGTGCTGCTACTACAGCAGTAGTTTCTTGTAGCTGCCGCCGCAGTCTCCACTGCAACGTAGTCGTGGTGGGTCCTTCCAGGACCTGCTGCTATTGCTGCTATGGGTGGCTGCCGTTGCTGCCACTCACTGCTGTTGCTATTGCTGCTATTGCATCTCTGCTGTGAAACACAATGAGTTGTGGCTCGTTTGGGGTGATACCATGAGAAACTTCCTAGAACCTTCCTAACCACTTTCTGTAACAGTAGGCGTCAGGGCTAGGTGAACGTGTGACAACAGTCACAAGTTAGAGACAAAACTACAAAGGTCTGGGTAGGGACACGTACAGAGTTTCAGGAAGCTCAAAATGAATACAATTGGAGAGAGAGAGAGAGAGAGAGGGAGAGAGAGAGAGAGAGAGAGAGAGAGAGAGATAACAAATGACAAGTCCACAGCATAAATACCTGCCGTGGCCCATGACAGGTGTCGNAACCTTCCTAACCACTTTCTGTAACAGTAGGCGTCAGGGCTAGGTGAACGTGTGACAACAGTCACAAGTTAGAGACAAAACTACAAAGGTCTGGGTAGGGACACGTACAGAGTTTCAGGAAGCTCAAAATGAATACAATTGGAGAGAGAGAGAGAGAGAGAGGGAGAGAGAGAGAGAGAGAGAGAGAGAGAGATAACAAATGACAAGTCCACAGCATAAATACCTGCCGTGGCCCATGACAGGTGTCGCACGTAGTAGTGTAAGGTCTGTCCTAAAACCGGCCCCAAAACACTGTTTTGGCCATAACTCTGCGCAGGCAAATCAAAACCTTACGTCGTCTGAACCTAGAGATGAAAAATCTTGAGCCGGACGCTATGACCGGTCACACGCATAAGTCTAGCACCGATCGGTGGACAGAAGATACAAAACCTGCAAATCGGGCTCAAGAGCCAGTCCACCGAGAAAACTCTAGCGTCTGTAGAAATTACCCCGACAAGCACCCATGGCATCGTGGCAGCTCTCTGGCAGCTGCTGGTGGATGGAGCCACCACTCGTCGGTGCTTCGGTGCCAGCTGCGTCCGCATCAAGGATAGGCTGTAGAAAAACTACAGGAGGTCCAATACAGCATCCACGACGCAAGGGCAGTCATCGGTCAGCTCTGAGTGGGTGGTCCACCACCTGTCGATGCACCACTGTCTCCGGGGTCTACATCGCGGACCGCGTAGTTGTGCTCTCTTGTACCGCTGCTCTCCTTGGCGTCGCTCGTGACGGGTGGAAGCCACACACACCAACACTCTTGAGTAAGTCCATTCAGACCTTTTTGGTCCCCTTCCTGTCAAGACTCTTTCCGAAGGGGTTCGATACGTCCTGACCTTGACTGATGACTTCACCCGGATGCGGAGGGTATACAGCTTACGCCGCTGTCGCGGTTTGCCTATGGCTACTGATGGCTGAGCGTCAGTCCTGCCATACGCCACACACCTTCCGCTTGGATCACGGTGGTGAGATTGACAGCTTCTTCCTCGAGCACGGGATTTTTCACCAGGTCGCCGCTCCTGCTTCTCCTCAGCAGAACGGTGTTTCTGAGCGCTAGAACTGTACCATGGAGGATGTGTTTTGCGCTATGCGGTTTGACTGCGGTCTTCCAGAATTCTTCGCTTTTGAAGGCTTCGCCTACATGATTTGGGTCTGGAACCGCCTCCTCCACGGTCCTTGTGGACCACGTCACACCGTATGAGCTCTGGTTCGGCCACCGTGCTGACCTGCGCCTCGCTCGTGTCTAGGGATCTTTGGCTTCTGTGTGGTACACTGAGGACCAGCAAGGTTCCAAGGTCTCACTGCGGGGTCGCTTGTGTGCCTTCCTTGGCATCTCCCCGTGGTTGAAGGCCTAGCGTTTTTGGGACCCTGCTCGTCGTCGCATTGTTGAGTCCCACGACACGCTCTTCTTTGAGTCCCTCACCTACCATGATCTGACATCAATCACATAGCTATCCGTCACGCACGTTCCTACATGTGAGGTCTCTCGATGGATGGGGGAGTCTACGCCTGCGAGCACCTCTTGCTAGGCTGATGTGTCCGTTTGAGCTCCCTCCGCTTCTCCGGCTCTTGATGACCCACTGATCATTGCTGTCGGTCTACAGATCTCTCCAGTACCACCAGCATTTTCCCCTCTCCCCTCGCACCCCAGAGGTACCCATGATCGTGTACGTGTGCGTACTCATGTGACCGTACATGTGTCCGCCGGCACTCGTGCCTCTTTTTGTGGACCTACCTTACCTGCTCCTACTGTCACACTAAGCCCCGTGTATCCCACACATCCATCTACTCGCATGACATCACCAGCTCACTTGTCTCAGCCCTCCCTAGCTGCGATTGTGCCTGATCCTGAGCCTGAGGTGCGCCCCTTGAGCCAGGTTACTCCCGTGAGCCTGGCGTTCGCCTTCGACCATTGGACTCCAGAGCTCAACGAGTGTTTGGTCCCGCACCCAGGCGCTGCGCTCGTAGCATCGCAAGTGGTGATCCCGGCACAAAGGCCCTAGGCTTAAGTGTCCGCACTAAGCACACAAAGGTACATCCAGCATGTCACGTAGGGCACGACCTCGTCTCTCGAGAGTTTCATATCGCTTACGATGCAGCAGCCGATCTTGTGGTTGTCAGACCTAGCACTAAGGTATGCACTCTTGCCACACAGAGCTCTCCCTAGATGGCGCCTAACCCGGGCACATTGAGGGAAGCTCTCTCATCACAAGATGCTGGTGCTTGGCATGCTGCCTGCGAGGATGAGCTTCGTGCCATCCCAGAGCACGGAGTTTACGAGCTAGTCGACCTTGCACTTGAGAGGAAGGCTATTCAGGTCAAGTGGGTCATTGGCACGAAAGTGAAGCCGGATGGCGCACTAGAATGCCACAAGGCTCGCTTGGTCATCAAGGGGTACTCTTAGATTGAGGGCATCGATTAAATTGACACCTTTGTCCCTGTCAGCCACATGAACGCAGCTCCAGCTCTGTTCGGTGTAGTTGCTCAGCATGACTGGGAACTACAGCATATGGATGTGAAAAATGCGTTCCTCTATAGCTCTTTGGATGAGGAGATTTACCATCCGGCTTTGAGGACGGTGACAAGGTCTGGCGCCTGCACAAGTCCTTGTAAGGCCTTTAGTAGTGTCCTCGGTATTAGAACAAAGATATCACAGGCACTCTGACTCGTGTGGGATATGTATAGAGTGAGGCAGATCCCTCTCTCTTCATCAGACGGACGCCTGAGAGATTCACCACCATCCTGGTCTATGGCGACGACCTTGTGATCGCGTCTCCTTCACTGGAGGCCGTGAAGGAGGCCCAGTCTGTCCTCCACGGTACCTACAGGATGAAGGACCTTGGTCCTGCAGCAGTGTTTCTTGGCATGGAGATCGTGTGAGACCGCAGACGTCATACTCTACAACTACATCAGGCCCGATACACATGTGTTGTGTGGGAGTGCTTCAGCGACCTCCTCGGCACAGTGCCCCCGGCTTCTACACCTCTTACACCTCACAAGTAGGATGCCCTGAAGGTGGACAATTCCACACAGCTGGGGGAGAAAGTGGATGTGACCCTGTACCTCCGTCTCATCGGATCTCTGATGTACTTGGTCACTACCACACGTCTTGATATTGCATTTATAGTCAACCTCCTTGTCCTGTTTTCGTAGGCTCCACGCGTTACAACCCTTCATGTGGCTGTGCGAGTGGTGTGGTATGTGGTCTCCACACTGTACCTCGGACTCTGCTTACGGCGGCAGTGTTTGGTGGTCCTTGACGGCTACACCGAGAGCGAGTGGGCTTGGAGCTCAGATGGACGCAGTCGCACCGGTAACGTGTTCCTGCTTGGTGGGACCGCTGTGTCCTGGCGTAGTGGGAAGCAGGGCTGCATTGCACGTAGCTCATTGGTGGCAAAGTACGCTGCTCTGGGTGCAGGGGCTGCTGAGGCGGTATTGCTACAACGCCTGTTCCTTGAGTTAGGCCAATCAATACCTACCATTGTGCTTCGTTGCGACAACCAGAGTGCTCTTGCCATTGCGGAGATCTTTGGTGTCTTTCATGCTTGCACAAAAGCACATTGCGGTTGAGCATCACTTTGTGCGTGATCTGGTGGAACGACACGTGATCTCTGTCATTTGGGTTGGCACTGACATGCAGCGTGCTGACTTCTTGAGGAAGGCACTAGCACGCGGAAAGCTCCCTGTGGCCATTCGTTCTGTTGGACTTTGCCCTTAGCCTGAGAGTGGTTGAGTGTGGGGTGTCTCTGTGTCCTTGTCACATTTGTCGTTACACTCATTGCTGTACTCGTCTCATTGCTGAACCTGTATGGACATGCGTACCATCGGGTCATGGGGGAGTGTTGTGATTTGTGACGTTCCTATTGACCTGTACAGTTTACAATGACCACTCGGCCATGTCCATACTCGTGCAGATCCCTGATGCGGACCCTAGTGGTACCGGTGCATCATCTGGTGGCCGTCTACCAGCTTGGAGCTGACCGACGACTGTTTCAGAGCTCTAGACACTACCTAGGATCTCGTGCAGTTTTTTTTGCAGCACGCAAGAGTTTATCAGTGGACTCCTTGTGGGCCCGATTTGCTTGTTTTTGCATTGTGTGTCCAATGTTTGATGCCGGATGCATGCATGTGACCAGTTGTAGCGTCCGGCTTTTCATCTTGAATGTCTAGGTTGAGACGGCGTAGCGTTCTGACATGTCTGCGCAGAGTTATGGCCAAAACAATGGTCGTGGGCCGGTTTTAGGACAGATCTTGCACTGCCGCGTGCAACACCCACCGTGCGCCGCCGTAGGTACTTATGCCATGGACCTTTTATTTGTCATTTATCTATGCAAATGCTATTGAAGCATTCTGACACTTTGCCTTGTGTCTCTTAGCCAAACCCTTGCCGTTGTGTGCACGACTTGTGACTGTTGTCACCGTCCGACCAGGCACTGAGTCCTAGTCGACAGATGGGTCGCTAGGAAGCTTCCACGCATCTTCTCAAAGGGATGAAATCATGGGTTTCCTGGTGTAGGAACAATAGTGAGAGTGCCTGCGTGCCTGTGTGTGCGTACGTGCGTGCGTGCCTGTACATGCGTGCGTGCATGTCTGTGCATGCGTTTGTGCGTGCCTATGCGTGCGTGCGTGCCTGTGCATGTGTGCGTGCGTGCATGCATGCGTGCCTACATGCGTGCTTCCGTGCATGCATGCGTGCGTGTGTGCGTGCGTGCGTGCGTGCGTGCGTACGTGTGTGTTTGTGCGTGCATGCATACTTGCATGCGTGCGTGCCCGCGTGCGTGCGTACGTGCGTGCGTGCGTGCGTGCGTTTGTGCGTGCGTACATGCGTGCGTGTGTATAGTTGCGTGCATGCATGCGTGCGTGCATGCGTGCATGCTAGCGGACGTGCGTGCGTGCGGGTGGGGGGGTGGGCAGGCGGGCGGGCGGGCGGGCGCGCGGGCGGGCGGGCGGGCGCGCGGGCGGGCGGGCGGGCGCGCGGGCGGGCGGGCGGGCGCGCGGGCGGGCGGGCGGGCGCGCGGGCGGGCGGGCGGGCGCGCGGGCGGGCGGGCGGGCGCGCGGGCGGGCGGGCGGGCGCGCGGGCGGGCGGGCGGGCGCGCGGGCGGGCGGGCGGGCGCGCGGGCGGGCGGGCGGGCGCGCGGGCGGGCGGGCGGGCGCGCGGGCGGGCGGGCGGGCGGGCATGCGGGCGGGCGTGAGGGCGCGTGGGCGGGTGGTTGGGCACGCGGGCGGGCGGTCAGGCACACGGGCGGGCGGGTGGGCGCGCAGGCGTGCGGGAGGGCGCGTGGGCGGGTGGGTGGGTGCGCGGGCGGGCGGGCGGGCGGGCGGGCACGCGGGTGGGCGGGCGGACGCGCGCGCATGTAAGTGGGCACTCCAGCGGGCGGGCGAGCGCGCACGCGGATGGGCGGGTGCGCGGGCGGGCAGGTGGGCGCGCGAGCGAGCGCACGGGCGTACAAATGCGCGTGTGTGCGTGCACCGGTGCACAGGTGCACGCGTGCGTGGGTGCGCGCGTGTGCGGGTGCGCGTGTGCATGCGTGCACGGGTACACGCATGTGCACGTGCGCGTGTGGGTGCGTGTGCGGGTGTGCGCCAGTGCGCGTGCTCGTGCATGCGCATCGCGTGCACGCGTGCGTGCGTGGATGCATGCGTGGGTGCATGGGTGGGTGCGTGGATGAGTGCATGCGTGGGTGCGTGCGTGGGTGCACGGGTATGTGGGTGGGTGGGTACGTGGGTGCGTGGGTGCGTGGGTGCGTGGATGCATGGATGCGTATGTACGTGGATGCATGGGTGCGTGGGTGCATGGGTGCGTGAGTGCGTGGGTGCGTGGATGCGTGAGTACGTGTGTGGGTGGGTGCATGGGTGTGTGGGTGTGTGGGTGTGTAGGTGCGTCCGTGTGTGCGCGTGCGTGCCTACATGCCTACATGCATGCATGCGTGCGTGTGTACATGCATGCGTGTGTACGTGCTTGAGTTTGTGCCTATGTGTGTGCATGCCTTCGTGCTTGCGTGTACCACGTAGTTCAGTTCGAACCCACATAGTTTTCTTAAATTGTATACGACGTACTGTTCTCCACCATCGTTGTCTTGGAGGACAGCGGCTCCGATGGCTCAATGGGACACATCGGTTGCCATGATGTAATCCTCCGTTGGATTTGCCAAATGTAAAGCTCCTGCCGAGGTCAAGGCTTTCTCGAAGATTTGAACACTTCTTGTTTGCTGTCCCCCCAGTTCTACTTGGTGGTATTCCGGATAACATTGAAGAATGGCGATGAAATCCGTGCCTAGTCCTTTATGAATCGGGAGTAGTAGTTGCAGACACCCAAGAATACGTGGATGTCTTGAGAATTTGTGGGTATCGACCAATTGACGACCGATTCTATGTTTTTGGGTCCATGGTGATCTGTCCGCCGCCAATGATTTGGCCAAAAAGCTCAACCAAACGGCATCCAAAGTCGCACTTCAAAAATTTTCCAAAGAATTTCTTTCTTTCTTAAGTCTTGAGAACGTTTTTGGAGATGTCCAATGTGCTCCTCTATCATACGGGAGTATACAACGATATCGTCTAGAGACACGATGATAAAGGCATCATGGTTCGGGCACGCAATATTGTTCATCATTGCCATGAATGTTGCATTGGCATTAGTGAGTTCAAACAACATGAACGTGAAATCAAAGTGCCTGTATGGAATGCAAAATTTTGTCTGCTCAAATTCCTCGTCGGATACGTGAGTCTGATCGATTTTGCTTAAAGCTTGGGTTCACAGATGAGGTCAAAAATTTCATCTGCTTGTGGGAGGACATAACGGTTCTTGATGGTGATGTCGTTCAATGCTTATTAGTCCATGCACATTTGCATCTCTCCAATTTTCCTTTTCATGAGAAGTACTTGTGCTGCGTAGGGTGGCATGGAGGATTGGATGGACCCCCACTTGAGCATCACATCCAGGTGCCTCTTGAGATTGGCAAGCTTGTGATCGCTCATCCGATTGGTCCCCTTCATCCCTGGTCTGCTGTCCGGCCTTAGGTCTACCTGGTGGTCGATGTTGCATTACGGTGGTGATTCTCGGGGTTGTTTGTTGAGAAAAACCCCTTCAAACTCCTCAACAAGCTCCGCAAACTACTTTAGTATGGCACCAAACTTTTCAAGTGTCGAGGTCGTCAACGTCGCTTTGGCAGTTGCATTTTCTTCCGCTCCCCTTGCTTGCGCGTGGACCAACCACGCTTGGGCTTTGCGTCTAAGGTATCGTTTGGCCACAACCAGAGATATCGATTGTCGTTTTGTGGCTGGCGCAACTTCCTATGCTGCTACTACCCCTGCTACTTCTCGTAACCGCCGCTGGATCTTGGGTCGCTCGACCAGAGACAGGTGTTGCTTTCTGCCATTAATGTTTTCATAAACTGCTCTGTTACTCTAGTCAACCTATGGATTGTTTCGGTAAAGGAAATCGCATTCAAGGATGATTTCGTGATCGCTCATTGGGCAAGTCCCCCAGACCATGACGTCGTGCAAATCTCTGATTTGCAGCCAGAGTGGTTCACGAAGTCGAGAAATCTTGATTTGTGTGTCGATGGTTTTCCCTTCAAATACTCCCGATCCGGTTTGCAAACCCAGCTTCCGAACCATGTCGTTGTTGACCAAACTATAAGAAGCTCCTACGTGTAGCAAGGCTGGTACCATTCTCCAACGTTTTTAACCCCTTGGGTGAACTCATAGCAATATCACCAGTTGGTTGTCCTCGTACCCCTCGTCAAGCTTTATGATCTCAAGAACTCTCCTCTACAGCGATGTTAGCTGCTTAGATGGGCGATCAATTGGCGTAGATTTTTTTGACCAGACAAGAGTGTTGTCAACTATTCCTGTCCTTTGCTGTTTCCCGACTCTTCGCCTTTTCTCTGTGACTTCCCCTCTCTTTTTGGCTTGTTGATGCTGTCGGCAGTCACGTGAGATGTGATCCGGTTCCCCTCAAGTCCAGCAGATTCGTTGATCGCATTGATCGACGACGTTGTTTTCCATCAAAGATTTTTGTCGACTGCGGCTGCCCTCCGCCGCGATGAGGATCGTGGCCTTGCATTTGCAAGCAGTTGGATTCATGCACCCGAGCATTGTAATCGGTGTTGACGATGCGATCGGCTGTTGTAATTTTTCACAGAAGGTTGTCTTGGATGCCCAAAATGGTGATTGCTCTCTAAATTTCTCGTTTGAGGCTGTTGTTGTAGTAGAAACACAGTTTGTCGGGGGCGAGGTCGCTGTCGGTGATGCTTACGTGGAAATGCTGAGTACATTCCGCCACGTTTTACCACTAACGCAGATGTTCGAGTCTATACCGTTTGTCTGATTTCTCGTTTAGCTTCCTTGAACAAGCGAGGGTAGCATGTGCAAAGTCACTCCACATTTCAGTTGGCATGAGAGAGTCATGCCATGTCAGATTTATATGCTCAAGAGATAGTACGCCTGCGGTCGACGATGTGAGAGCGGTCATGAAAGCCGTTGATCCAGGTCTACGGTCTCCCGCTGCCGTTCAATGGCCTTTGGATTAGACCACCAAATCAAATCTGTGCCACAGAAATGCGTGGCCGCGAGATCACTTTTCTTTCTATTGTTGTTGACCTAACAGCAGTGAAGTACACCTCCTAACGCGTCAACCACATCCTGACCATCATGTCTCTTGGAGTGTGCAGGATCAAACCACTAAGGGAGTGCCGATTGAATGTGGGGTTTAGTCGAGAGTTGTCATTTTCTCTTGGTCATTTTCTCTTGCGGCCCTCCATCGCGATTGTCGCAATGGAGGGCCGCAATAGCATAGATGGGTGGGGGGGTACTGGTTTTTGGCAGCTGGTGACCTCTGGCCTCGTTGCACACTCCACTGACACTGTTGCAGGTGACTAAGCATGAAAACTTCCTCCAGTCGGCCTCTCCACCATCGTAAAGGACCAGCATCCTCACTAACCAAGAAATACAGATGAATTGGCATGATCTTGTGCCTGGAAAAACATTTCTTGTGACAATGTTAGGTTCAATGCTAGTCGGGTTCAGGCCTGGGCTTACTCGTGCATGTCATGACTAGTGATTTTAGGAAACAAAGGCACATGTGGGGTTGTTCAACCTGAACCACCGTGGTGAAGAGCCACGAGCGGGATTGAGCTCGTCGCTCGCTCACTCGTTGACTCCCCCATCACCCAACGTATTTTGTACTTTGTGTCTCGTGTCTTGTTCAAACTCTTGTGACCTCATGCCCAAGTGACCTACACTTTCATGGCCGTCCCTTGACTGCTCCATGACTATTACTTCTCCCACTCTGCTTGTTCCTAGATGGTTCTCCACTAGCACGGAACAAGCGTAGAAGGGGGTGACGCAGCGAGTTGTCACCTTGACTTCCTTGGGACCGTGGTTAGGGTCTCCACGGCTGCTTCCGCCTACGCCGCTGCTCTCTTGCGGCTCTTGTCTTCCTTTGTAGTCCTGACCAGTTTAGGTTAGCTTGCAACATTGCTCTTGCGGAAACCAATTTCATTGGCTTCGTCTTAAATCAGTCCGGCCACCACCCGTCGTCCATTCTCATGCCCGTCAACCATCAAACGGCGGCAATTTTGGCCCTGTGTCCAGCAACAGTACGACTGTTAGCCTGGGCTTGTCCTCCGACCGCACCCGACACTTTCGCGGCAACGAGTCCTATGGCTGTCTTGTCGCATCTTCAACTGCATTTGTAACTGTGGCAGATGCGTTTGATTCCACTTTGCAGCAATAGTTGTCCTACTTCATCCACTACACCTCCAACAATAGCTAGCCGTAGCCGCCTGTGGTTTGCCAGCACCTTTGTGCCCACGACCGCTTTAACCGCCTCCATAAGCAGATTACAGCAGCTTTGGCAGAAGTTGTCCAGCCATGCGGCTGACATGGACATCATACGTGGCCGCCTTGGTGGCGTCAGAGGCCACGCTGGCACACCACGGGCACTTTGACTCCATCTCTGCCGACGTCGCCCGTGAGGAACGGCGGGTATGACATCGAGAGTATCGTTGGCATCGCAGCGATATGGAATCCTCCGTGTCTGACTCTTCCGCCTTCCCTCAGCATGATCTGGTAAGCTCTCCATCCCATATCTCCCGTCACGCATTCAAATGGAGGGAGGGTGATGACCTTGTTATTGTCAAAGCTGCCACGGCCGACTTCCATTCCATTCTCCACCATAACACAATCTATTTGGCCAAAGCCCTCATTCGTGCATCATGTGCAGTCATATATGTCACCGTGGTAGCACCAACAACCTTTGCAGCCATAGCTCAGGCGGCACATGCTCCTACGTCCACGTCAGCGAGACGGGCCAGGAAGCCTACACCGAGGCCGACATGGTGATGTGGCCTAATGCGGTAGCTGCTACTGATATTGGTACCCTAGTCCTTGTTCTTGCAGCTGCCATTGTCTCCGATACCTCCTCTGCAACATTTGTCGCAACCACCATCATAGCAACTGTTGGTACCTCCACGTCCGCAATAGCCACATCCGCGACATCCTCATCCTCTCCGTCCGTTAGTCTAGTGACAACAGCTATGTCAGTCCATGCTCTAATTGTTACTCTAAGCGTAACAATTGTAACTGATGCCCTGACCTTTCTTGTCTTAGCTGCATCAGGAGTGTCCATTCTCTCAACCGTTGCAGGTACTGCTGTTCCACCTCTCCTTACTTTTCTATGCTCTCCTCCCTCCTCTTGAGAGTGCATCTTGCATACTCTGTAGCTTCTACTCTATCTACTACTACTTTTTTGTGTTCACGTGGGACTGGGGATTGTCCTTGAGTACTGTCTACATGTGCTTCAGGCACCTCTCGGTTTTCCTACGCCCACTAGGGCAGAAAAAACTCTGCCAAAAGTTTTCGACGGAGCCCCTACTTTGTCACCATGCCTAATGGAAAAGATTCCGTCATACCATACATACAGCGATAGCTCAACCAAGCTCTTGAGGCCTAGGATGAAGCTATGGACTGCCTCAAGCTCGTTCAGGACAATCACGAAGCATTTGTTGATGAAGTCACTATGCTTGTGCTTAAGCATCTGCCTACCGCGTCCGCAGTCTCGCATGCTAGCTCCACTGCTGGTATCGGCTCTGGTGCCTCATCTACCTCCTCTTCCCCTGCTCAGACCTCTACTACTAATGCTTATGCCGTCGTCGTACCTCGCCAGCATGACCTTCTCTCAACCTCTAGTTCTCTCCTCAAGCCTGGCCTACTCCTCTTAGGAGGTGCGTTTCAGTGCTTGGGCCCAAAGAGAATGACTTGGTGAGTGGTACTCCTCCCTTGACCCTTCCTCCTCCTTCACCCTTGTCCCAAGTGAAGCTGTCCACGCCGTTCATCCTCTTATCCCTGTTGCACCTGAGCACCTTGTTGATGATACCGGCACCTTTAATACTGATCCCTCAACAAGGAGCCTAGCAAATCTTGTTCGTGCTTATGCCATGCTTCGTCGTTGCACCACCTTCAGTGGTGAGGCCGCTCAGAGCACCCTAACAATTGAGTTCAACAGTCTCGTCATGCGTGATGATGAGTCCATTGATGCCTACTGTGCACGCAATCTCAAACTCCCTCGTGAGCTGGGCGATGTGTCCCTTGGTCAGGTCTGTACAGTCCTCAACATGGTCAATGGACTCATTCTTAAGCTCTAAGACCTCCTTCGTGATGTCACCCTTGCTGAGTTGCAGCGCCTTGCCTCTCAGCCCGTTCCACCTAGATCCCCTCCTGGTGTCGTAGCCCTTTGGAACTTCGCTGTTGAATTTTTTGCCGCATGGTAGGCCAACTTGCAGAATAGGTGGCTACACCACTCCTTTGTCACTGGTGTTGCTGCACTCACCACCACCTCGTTGCCCTCTTGGACCACGATGCCTTCTCTCTCCTCTACCTCCTCGGCAACATCCATGACGTCGACTCTTGCTTCCCAAGGGTGTGGCCATGGCAAACGTCGCGGCAAGGAAAAAGGAAAGGAAAAGTCCTCTGTCCACCCCCACTCTTGTTCCTAGCATTATGGTCTGCTAGAACTGAGGATTTGATGAGCAGTCAGCGCAAGTTATCCCCCCTCCCCCATATGACCTATGTCTTGCTCACGCCATCCGCGCTCATTTGGCCCATACCTCAGGCACTGCTCCGACGCCTAGTTCCAGCTCCAGCTCCTCGTTGTCTTCTACTTCCACGTCTTCCTGTCGTGCCTACTCCACCACTGGCGTCCTTCCTCCTCCACCTCTGGTCCAGTACCTGTGGAGCTGGCCACCATCCTACGGCATTCTGGTCTATGTTGGACCTCCTCCCTCTCGCTGTGCCGCTCCACTGTGGTTCCCTTTGTCCTCGGGTGGATTGACCCCGTCCCCTGCTCCTTTGGTCGCTGGCGATGGCAAGCACCATATGGAGTAGTCTCTTCTTCAGCTCCTTTACCTTCACGATCAGGGAGGTAAGAGTGGTGCATCTGTAGCCAGAGGTCTTGTTTTTCATAATGATGTCGTGCTTTGTGGAGATCCCCCTGGTCATGTGCTTGGATCCTCGTGCGTGGCTGTCCCTTGGGTTGAGCATTGAAACTCTGTTGTCCTTCCCCACCGTCTTACTGCCTGTGACGCGTCCTCTCTTGCATCGTTTCCCCTCGATAGTGTTGCAGCTTGTGGTGTCCTTCCTTCGGTACGTGCATCGGGTGGCTTGTGGATTTTGGATTCCGGAGCCACCCATCATATAACATCCGTTCATTCTTCGTTCATCTCGTTGGACCCTGTTGGGTCTATTCAGTTTGTGCGTACTAGGTCCGGTCAGCTGCTCCTTGTTGAGGGTGTTGGTGTCGGTCGTTTTGTCGGCCGTGGGGGTGCACTGTTACTGCCTGACATGCTCTATGTCCCTTCCTTGGAACTCAGCCTACTGTCTACGCCATCCTTGAACGATCAAGGGGTGGCGTTCTCTGCCAGTTGTAAAGTTGGTATGTCTTTGTTCTACTGGCCACATTGTCCTACATGGTGTCAAGTGTGACAAGCTCTATGGTGTGCCCCTCCTCCTCTCCTCCACTCCTACGGTTGGTACTCCTCTTGCTCATGTTGCCCCCTTTTCTTTCCTGAGCACATTCACCTATTGCATCACCACCTCTCACATGCAAACTGATGCCATCACTAGCGTGCTTCACTTACTGCCTGCTCTTGGACTTTCACCCTCTTCCTTTCCTTCTCCCTGGCCTGCCTCTTGTTTGGATTGTACTCAAGGTAAGATGCATTGCGTGCCTTTGTTTGCTTCTGAATTGTGCTCTTCGCATCCTCTCAACTGGGTGCATGCTGATGTCATGGGTCCCCTGTCCCATGACTTGCTTGGCGATGTTGGTCGTTATGTGCTATGCCTAACTATTCACTTCTCACGTTACTATTGGGTCTTTGCTCTCCACCAAAAGAGCGATGTCTACTTTGTCATTGAAGCGTGGCTTGCTCAGGCTGAGTGTGCTTGCCAGCGTTCCTTGCACGTATTTTGCAGTGACCACATCGACAAACTTTTGGGACCTACCGCCTGTTTCCTCCAGTCTAAGGGGGTGTGTCTTGAGATGTTGGCTCCTTACACACCCATGTAGAATGGGGTCTCCAAGCATTGGAACCGCACCCCCTCGCTGATGGGGTTCGCACCTTCCTGTCTGAGTCCGGCCTTACGCCTCTCTTTATCTTTAAGGTGACGTATTACATGAGTTGGCTGTGGAATCGTGTCTCCCATGGCCCGCTTCCTCGAATTGTCACACCTTTTGAGCGTTGGTATGGTTCCCACGCCAACACTTACCTGGCTTGCATGCCTAGCTTGCATCTAGGGCATCATTGCGGCTGTCTGGCTGCCCGATGACTTCCATGACGGCAAACTTGTTCCACGTGGTCGTCTGTGTCCCTTCTTGGATGTCTCCTCCCAGTCTAAGGTTTGGCGATCATGGGACCCTATGCGTCGTCGTGTCGTCGAGTCCTGTGATGCGTTATTATTTGAGTATGTCTTTCTTTGTGACCTAGGTTGCCTTCCCCTGCTGACTCCCTTTGACCGCTCTCTTGGCTCGAGAAGGAAGTCAGTCATGTTTCCCCTGTAGGTCCTACAGTTGCCCTTCCGTAACTCACATCCTCAGACCTCGCTTCGTCATCGGGGTTTACTTTCCACATCAGTCTCTCTTCCCATCACCTTATCTGATCCTTCTAGCACACCATCCATTAGTTCGTCCAGCACTCCGACCTCCCTGGAGCCGTCGGCATCTTCTGGGTCTATCTCTCCTGTCCATTCTATCTCCTCCTCGTCGAGTCCGACGACTCCTGTTGTGTTGTTTGACCTTGCTATTGATACACCCCTATTAGCGGAGCCCACTGGTCTTGCACTTGTCTCACCTTTTGCACGCGGCGAGCACCTTCGCGCACTACCTCATTGCGCTACCACCTCTATGTCTCCTGTCCGCTTGTCGTAGTCCCAGAGAACGCAGGACCCTGTTTCTTCCATCCGCGTGGATGCACACGGCCTGGCCACTGGCATTGTTCACCCCAGCTTGGTCCTTGGCTATGCGTTGCATATTGTAGAGCATGTACCGACCTTGGACACTGCCCCTTCTGGCAGTGTGGCTTAGTGTCACGCCATGTCTGGTGTTGCGCCACTTGCCCGTGAACCGACCACGGCCCGGCAGGCACGCATGGCCCCTGATGTTTTGTACTAGGAAGCCGCCATGCTAGACGAGCTGAAGGCTCTGGGTGACCATACCGTTTATGAGCTAGTGGGCCTACCACCAGGACATAAAGCTATTGACGCTTGGTGGGTCTTTTGTTGCAAGTACAAGCCCGATGGCACCTTGGACAAGTATAAGGTGTGCCTCACTGTAAAGGGGTTCTCCCAAGTGTCGAGCATTGACTTCGACAAGACCTTTGTACCAGTCGGATGGTACGCTACAATGCGAGAGCTACTGAGTCTCGTTGCCCAGCATGACTTGGAGCTAGAGCAGATGGACGTGAACAACACTTTCGTACATGGACAACTCAAAGAGGAGGTCTATATGGTCCAGTCCCATGTTTTGTCTGATGGCACCAACAGGGTCTAGCGGTTGCGGAAGGCCCTCTACGTCCTTAAGAAATCACCTCGGTGTTGGAACCAGGAGATCACATCCACCCTGGAGAAGGGTGGCTACAAGCGCAACATGGTGGACCCATCTCTCTTCATCACCTCGGGCTCTGCTCCCTTTCTTGCCATCCTTGTCTATATCGATGACTTTCTGATTGCATCCCCCAGACGGGAGGCTGTCAGAGCGGCCAAACTGCTATTGTAGTGCATGTACACAATGAAGGTCATCGGGTTGGCTCGTGCCTTCCTTGGGATGGAGCTTGAGAGTGATCGGTCTTGTTGCATGCTCCATGTTCACCAGGTAGCATATGTTTGTAGCCTGGACGAGCGCTTCGCTTACTTGAGGTGGTGCCCACTACGTCTACGCGTATGACCCCAGTTGGACAGAGGGTTTTGAAAACATTGTATGTGTCAAAACTGGAGGAGGCGGTTGACGTGATGGACTGCTTCCGCGTGATTGGTTCACTCATGTACCTCACGACCATGACTAGGGTAGATATTGCCTTTGCTGTGAACTTCCTCGCCCAGTTCTCGCAGTGCCCTCAGGCACGACACATGGAGGCAGCTCAGAATGTTGTCCGATATTCCCTGTCCACATGTCGGACACACCTCTGCTATCAGGCACATCCCTCAATTTTAGTGGATGGCTACACTGACGACGAATGGGTCCACAATGCTGATGCTCGCAGCCGCACAGGCCACATTTTCCTTGTTCGGGGGACTGTCGTGTCGTGGAAAAGCGGTAAGCAGGGATGTGTGGCGCACAACTCCTGCAAAGCAGAGTATGATGTCATGGGTGGAGATACGTGTGAGAGTACCTAGCTGTGTCAGCTGTTGCAGTAGCTGGATGTACCCATTTGCTTCATCACCTTGCGCTGTGACAACCAAAGCACCGAAGCAATTGCTGAACATGATGGCATGCATCACACTCACACAAAGCATATCAATGTGGAACATCATTTTGTGCATGAGAGCATTGCCGCCGATGATTTCTAGATCGACTGGGTCAATGTTGACAGCAGAGAGCTGATTTTCTCAAGAAGGCTCTTAGAAGCAACTTGTTCTACGCAGCAGTTCATGCTGTGGGGCTTCCGTGTGTACGTGATGCTCCCGGCTGAGAATACTTCCTTGTGATCTCATGTATAGTTCATTGCATGTCACACCTTGTGACCCTCGTCCTTATGTGTGCGTGTTCAAGTGTGTGTCGGTTGCGGATCATGAGGGAGTTAGCTAATGGGATGTGGTGACCTTTGGCTTCGCTGCACAGTCCATTCACACTGTTGTAGGTGACTGAGCATGAATACTTCCTCGAGTCAGCATCTCCACCGTGGTGGACCAGCAACCTCACTGATCAAGAAACACAAATACATTGGCATGATTTTGAGCATGGCTAAACATTGCTTCTGAGAATGCTAGGTTGAGTGCCAGTCGGGTTCAGGCTTGGGCTTACTCGAGTTGGTAATGACTGGTGATTTTAGGCAACAAAGGCACATGTGGGGTTGTTCGACCTTAACCACCGTGGGGAAGAGCCACGAGCGAGATTGAGCTTGCTGCTTGCTTGCTTGTTGGCTCCCCCATCACCTAACATACCTGAGCCTTGTGTCTCGTGTCTTGTTCACATTCTTATGACTTAACTTGTGAGTGACCTACGCTTTCATGGCCACCCCTTGACTGCTCCACGACTGTTGCTTCTCCCACTCTTCTCGTTCCTAGGTGGTTCTCCACTAGCTACAAGGGGGGGGGGGG
>SZWC01003181.1:64965-78372 GCA_023375785.1 Penium margaritaceum | reverse complement strand
AGAAGAAGAAGAAGAAGAAGAAGAAGAAGAAGAGGAAGAAGAAGAAGAAGAAGAAGAAGAAGAAGAAAGAACCGGCGGGAGGGGTGGCATTGCAGCACTCCTCAGAGGCGGCTGTGGGGGCAAGGCGTAGGACGGAGGAGCAGAGTGGGCCTGGGGCATCAGAGCCATCCCAGATGTGGCTAGTGCAGGCACGGAGCGCAAGGGCCGAGGAGGGAATGCACTCGCAGGTTGAACCGACACATCGGCCTTCGGGCATTCAGTCAAACTCGACGCACGTGAGATTGGGTGATGGTGGTGCTGATGGTGCTGCTGGTGTGCAAGATGCTGGCCTTGCTGCCGGCCCAGGTGGCCTCCAGGGTAGGAGGGTCCGTGGATCCCTGGCAGGTGGCAGTCGGGGTCGCGGAGGAGGGGGCAGTGGCTCTCGGCAGAAGGGTCTGCCGCAAGCAAGGGTGGGGTCGCCAAGCCGCTGTTTGGGGATGGGAAACTGTGCGACATGCGAGGAGACTGGATCTCCGACGAGGAGGGAGAGGATGAAAAGAAGCCAAAGCTGCTTCTGGCGCTGGTGCTGGTGCTGGTGCTGGTGCTGGTGCTGGTGCTGGTGCTAGTGCTGGTGTCGGTTGTGGTGGTCGTGGAGGAGGAAGGTGACGCGTCAGCAGCTGACAAGCCTATGAGCGCCACGGCGGAGTCCACGCCAGGAAACCACTGCCGAGCTGTCAAGGCAGCGCCTGTCTGCACCGACGCGCCGCCGCCGCCACGGCCATGCCCCGGCGGTGGCGACAGCACACCGCCATGGCGCTGTGTGGAGTCTCCCTGCCCTACTCCTCTGCCGTGCGGCGGCGGATGGGAAAGCTGCGGCTGTGGGCGCGGTTGATGTTCTTCACTCGGAGAGTAGGAAGGGAGGGTGGTGTTGGGTAGAGATGTGGAGGAGGGAAGCTTGCGCAGCCCAGTCCAAAGTCCGAAGCGCGGCTGCCGGATCGAGGTGACGATGGATCCGAAGCGCGCGGCGGAGGGCGAGGAGGAAGCTTCCCGCTCGTTGCAGTCCAACTCGAAGGATATGGGGTGGCCGGCAGCTGCCTGGCTGCCGTCTTGGGGCGCCTCGTCGTCGTCGCAGACCAAAAACCAGTGGCGCTCGAGGATCTGAGGTCTGGCAGAAGGCGCGGGCGTTGCCGCCGAACCGCCACCGAGCGCGGCGTCGTTTTGAGGTCTTTCGGGCCGCAGGGCGGTAGAATCTGCTGATTGATCTGGTCTTTGTTCGACAAGAGCTGACGCGACTGCCTCCTTGGCGCCTTGCTTCCTGGTGGTGCGACTCGCCGTCAGTGCCCTGGGAAGGCCGTACGCGCGCGGGGCGCCACAGCTGCTGCTAGACCCCGCNTCCACGTAGAGAAGGTCACGCACTGGGATGATGGGATGGCGCTCATTGGGCTGCTTCGCGTGTTTGCCCCTGAAGGACGGCAGCGACGAGAAGAAAGTCGCCATTCTACGGCGTCGCACGCCGCTGGTGAGTGAGTGGCGGAAACCCAAGCGTCCAAGCGTTGTGCGACGGGCGAACGCGTCACCGTTGCGAGTGAGGCTTGGTTTGGCGGAGGAGTTGACGACGTGGCGCGACTTGCGACATCCAGCGACGGCGGCCGTGAGGAGGATGAGGAGAACTCACGGAAGAGAACTGGAGCCCCTCGCGGCTGGGCTACCACCCAGATGCGGAGCAATGGAGTGACGATGGTGTGAAGCTGCATGGGGAATGAGGCAGTCTCTTCACTTCGGGAGACAACCGGCAGGTTGAGCTCCTCGGTGATTCCTCGCAGCGGTGTCACCACCTAGTTGCAAAGCAATTGAGCGAGCTGCTACGGCTCTGTCCCACTCGTGATGGAGCGCTGCGCGGGGAGAGCGGTCGCAACTGACGCACATGGTTCAGGTTCAGTACGTGCGGTTACGCGATCCACAAAACCAAATGAAAAAAACCAAGCGTATATACTTGGGCAGTTCAAACAAAACGACGTTGTTCAAATCCGCTACGTCCACAGCCATGTTCTTAATCTCCAAACATGGAATCTCCTAGATTCCTCCTCTACATTTCTAGACTTCCACTCTTCCTGACTTAAAAATGGTATCCTTCCTTGTTGTTCCAATTTTCTCATTCAAATAAGTCAAAGCAGTATCAAATCCATTTTTCGAATCTACCATTAGATTCAATCACCTTTGGGAAATGACAAGTACATCCTACAACTTATTTTAATTGTGTCCGCATTACAAACTTCAAGAGGTGATGAGGAAGCCCACCAATCTACAACCATAATTATGAATCATAAAAATCCTATGATAAACATACCATAAAAAAATAAATCGGACCATTTTCAGAATAGGTACCATAGCAACAAAATAGGTATTACTTGGCTCTATGAGAAGAGTGAAATGACAAGGAGTGATAACATTCCTTATCCATTCAAAGAATTAGGTGTAGCATCGCACTGCCACGCCGACCGGTCAAAGGAGCCACGTGGCTTGAGCGAGGTCACCTAGGCCTGTGGGCGGCGAGACGGGATGGCTTGAGGGTCGGAGACCCTCAAGCACCGCGATTTTTGCCTGATCGGCCAAGGATTCCATCGAATCCGCTACAACAGGATTGCAATGTAAATTTAGAAGGAGTAAGGTTGTACATGTAAGGTAATCTCAAACGTGGTCATGAACGTAAAGAGTAAAAGGCACTTGGTTGCGTAGGAAAGTAAATCAATACATTTCAAGATAACATCCTCCAAAACTTCATAAGGTTGGCACCATTTTAAAATACAAGCAACCACCAAGGGCTAAACACATCTTTTTAGGTGAGGAGTGGGCACGCCATTCTTCTTAAGGTTTACTCACATGTGTTATGCATAGTGGAACATAAATGACTAACATGAAGACTTTGTGTGACATAAAAACCTTTTGAAAAATAGGAAACTTTATATATCTTTAGACACAAGTAGTGTAGTTCAATAAAGAGTAATAGAATTGAAGCACATTCGTATTGGTGTACAGATATTCAAGGTTAACAATAATAAAGTCCATATCTTCTTGATGGTGAATGAGCTACACCATTAATGTTGAACTTTCAATAGTCTTTCAAACATTACTTCATGTACACAAAGCTTAGGAAGACACAATCTTTGATGATGAATCAAATGTTCAAAGCATATCTAGTGGTTACGTTATGATTACTCCGGGCTTTTTAAAGGTCATACGTCCCTCTTCCACATGTTATAGGTAATTTCCCTTAAGCCATAGACCATTTCTAACATACCATTTCTACTGTTGTAGTTATGGCAACAACATACAAAATTTTCAATGATAAGTACTTTTACTCTGTAATAAAAGCCATTATGATAGTAGAAAATCTCGGTAGATAATGAATACAAGATGTTTGAGCTTCTCATTGATCCACTCAGTCTACCCATCCAATGAAATATGGAAGGTCATAAATCGCTTGATTTTACTCTTAAAATGATTCATGAAATCCATCTTAAATCAATTCATGTACATGCAATCCTTGAAACCAATAATCAATCATAGGACATCATGTAGGCACATGAAGTTCTACAAGAATAGTTGGTTGTGCCCTTGATCATGTCAGTTACCATTGTCACAATGAACTACAAGTTCGAAAACTACACAACAACTGTGTCAAATATTTCCATCTTAAAAAGCACAATAGTTATAAAATCTACCAAACTAATAAGAAATGGATTTGTCCACAAACGCAGAAGTTTAACTAACAAATCGAAAATTCCACATTCTCCCGTGTTCTTGATGACATTTGCACAAACATATGCATTTCAGACCATTTTTTTTCCATACAATCCAAATAACATTTTTTTACAAAATTCTCAAAAGATATTATCCTTGGCATATTTACTACCAAGCCTATTGTCATGGCTTCCCTCCATGAGCATTTGCCATAGCTTATCACTCATTACGACAAAACATGGTCTCAACATCATTTATATAAGTCATGGGTGACGTGAGTGGTGTAACTGCCTCGTTATTACGTTTCTTTCAAACACCGCCACGTTGTGAATCTGCACATGACCTCCATTTAGCTTAAAGGATTTCAATTATTTTGTCATGTGTAACATGATTTTCATGAAACATACATAACCATTTCTTCTTAAGAAACATTATGTTATGGGAATCACATTGATTCATCAACCATAGACATTATTTTCCATTTTGTATTCCACTATAACATCTACCGACATCATTATCTTCAACAAAGGTAAAAATACTATGAAGAATTTGAACCATTATCATCACTTTTTATCCATGTTTTACTGAGTGTTAATCAAGGTGTCATCAAAGAGTAGCAATTATACTCTTAAACAATACTACACCTACATCAGATAACGGATTTTTATAACGTTTCTTTGGCTTTTAAACACTGTTTAAGAACGTTTTGTAGAAGTTCTCATGAAAATTCTGAAGACCTATTTCAAGGTTGGTATCACTATCCTTGAGGATGCAATTGTATGCAACAATGAAAGGTATATAGATAAAGAAAAAAAAGGCATAAATGAGATTATGTTTTGTGATACGAATTCAAAGACGGGTCTCAAAGTACTCATACTAGGTGAAATATCACATGTTTTCATTTCTTTAGAAACTCATTTAATCTCCGAATAACCGATTCATTTATTTTTATTGTTGAGTACTTGGTCCTTAAAGGTTTTCTTGATGGAAATGTTACTGATCTCTTGATAGTTGAAGCATGTTCATATTTCCTGAGTACTTGTACGTAAAAGAGAAGAAAAAGTTGCATATGATGATATGCATCGGATCATACATCCTTGTTAAAACAAATCATGTCATACATATTCGACATTTATCATATAGTGATATTGTAGTACATAGGTTTCCATGATTCCCTATTTATTTCATTTATTCAGTTTTATCTACCGTAAAAAGCTCAATACTTAAATGAGACAATCAATCTGATCTTAGCCTCTTCAATAAGTTTTTCATAAACAAAAAATGTTAACCAAAAATCTAGAGCAACATTGAAGAATATTAGCTTAAATCTTTTTTAATCCAACCATTTTAAAAACATGTTCCAAACTCAGCTTTTAGTTATTGTTTTCAAATCGAATCCTTCATGGATTTCATTATGTAAAAAAATGGATTTCATTACCAAAAATGGCAACATAACAACTTTCATAAGACCTATCTACATATTATTTTACAATGGTATAAGCTTTTGACAAGTTTCTTAGGTATGGCATCATGGGAGGTCTTTTTAATAGGACTATAATAGTTTGATTTCCATTCACTTAAAGTCAATGAAAGAGAATAACAAAACTAAATTTGTCTCATTGAATTGTTTTGTTTCAAATTAAATGTATTCTCATCCTCATTTTTGTGATGTCAAACTTCACTTTCCCTATCCTCGGGACCTTTATGTAGTATTCAAGATATATAAAAAACTTTCCATATAACAACTTACAAGTATGTTTGGATTGACCTTCAAACATGACATCATCATTGGAGGCATGTTCTTCTTGCTCATTCTACCGGATTCTTACCTATCCTTAATCTCTCAATGTATTAATGATGGAATTTAAGCATTCAAAACAATCCTCAAACATTGCATCTAGTCAAGGTATTAGTCTTCTATCGTAACCAACAAACAAACTTTGTGGTGGGTAATGGATAGAAGTTTGTATTTACAAATTGTAATACGTAAAGTCTGATGATACTCTTTTTTTGCTTTCTTCATTAATGCATGTGTAAACGCATCAAGGATTCGTAAATTCTATGTGCATGATTTGCCCTTTCTCATGGTAATAGTAAGGTTACAATAAGAAACCTAGGATATAACATGAATGACATGCATTTATTCATGAAGAACGTGGAACCATTTGTTGAACAAGTTGTTCATTGAAAAACTTGAGAAGCATTCAGAAAACTTCAAATCAATCTTTTACTGCAACTTATTGCTAAACCAAATTTCAACCTTTCCATTTTGGATTGAAAAAACTGAATTCAGTTTACAATGTTTACTTCAAAATTTGATTTGAAGTACATTTTTCCGCTGATGCTCTTGATTATGTTTGAGTTTTCTTCTTACATTTCTCTTTTGATAGGTGAACAATTGCGTATCACTTCATAATCTTTCAACAAGTGAATGGCTCACCATGGGTCGATTCAACTTGGATGATGTGGCATGGCCACATGGGTATCCCTTTGTATAATGAGTCAAAATTTGTGTTCATGGAAGTGTAGGGGTAAATATTGAACACGGCGTGAGATATGTGGTGGATGGAGTCCGATGGCTCTCGACACTTAGGAGGGGGACAGCCAAGGGAGAGAGCGGCGAGTCCAACTATCGCTCTTGACTTGTGAGGGGAAGGAGGCTCTAAAGAGGTGTGACGGGGAGTGCTCTCGAGAGCTATGAGGGGGGATCGAGATGTGGAGGGACTTAGGCAATAGACAAGATCGCGGCGAGTGAACTGAACAGTTTTTTGCAAAGAATAAGAGAATTAACAGAGTAAGACTGACCCCTATGGGGTTGCGTGCTCTTGAGATTATGGTTCGCCATAGAGTGTGGCGAACCACATAGAGTGCGCATAAGTTGCGCATTCAATTACGAGGCGCAACCTTAGATGGAAGGACATAACGAGATGTACATCTCGTAAGAAGATGAAATGAGCGAGACCCTGTAGGATGAGTGAAGAGTGTAGGGCTAAACTTGGCTTGCCAACACAAGTAGCAACAAGCCTTTGCCACTTTAACTTGAAGCATCATTCAAGTCTTGCTTTACCCTTGAAGCTTGAATTGCTTGTCCAATTAGGGTTTAACAATTGGCTTTACACATTTAGTGGGTTTTGAGTCGCAAAATGTGTTATTCTTAAGCATGAAAGGGGTTGTTTGAAAAAGATCAAGTTGTTGGTTATCTTATAGATGTGATTTCTTCATGGTGTTGACCCAAGCAATACAATTGTATGTATGAGTATCCTTGCTCAAATTAGAGAATGAGGATCTTAAGAAAGAGTTACACAACAGTATGTGTCCCATTTCGGATTAATCTTCTAATGCACTACAAAGGAATTGAACTAAGGAAATGTACCCCTTGAAAGCGGTGTTTGTGGTGGGATGAAAGAAGGCCATGAAGGAAGGAATTTTGTTTTAAAAGGTTTAACAAGAATTTGATATCATGGGAAAGTTTGCGTTAATGATCACCCTTACATGATTTTCCAATGGAGTTAACATGCAATTCAAAGGTTGAGCAACCCATAATATAGCAGGGCAATGCCATGTCGGCCGGTCAAAGGAGCCACGTGGCTCAAGCGCGGTCACATGGGACTGTGGGCGGTGAGACGAGATGGCTTGTGGGTGACAGACCCTCAAGCACCACGATTTCCGCCTTATTGGTCAAGGATTCCATCACATCCGTTACATTAGTATCAGAGCTCTAGTGCTTGTATCTCACGTTGGGATTACTTGAGATGCCAAGGCGGCTCTCACTCCTAGCGGGGGGGGGGAGTGTAACATGGCAACGCCATGCTGACATGTTGAAGGAGCCACGTGGCTTGAGCGGGGTCACTTCGGACTGTGGGCGGTGAGACCAGATTGCTTGAGGGTCGTAGACCTTCAAGCATCGTAGTTTTAGGGAGGTTCGTCAAGGATTCCGTCGAATCTGTTACACACCACGACTAGCAATCATGGGTTTCTTTCTCAGATATATCATTATGTTTATTATTGTTTTGTAATTGAGCATTTTAAGAGAAAATCATTTTGAATTGGTTGATAATTGTGTGATTTGTGGGTATGGATGCTATTCAAAGAAGTATGCGGGTATGTAGTGAAGCCCCCTCAAGTATGTATAAGTGATTATCAACATTGTATTGAACTTGAGAGTACATTTATGTGCATGGAGGAGGATGAAAAAGTTTAAAATCCTTCATGTATTTTTCTATTTATGAATGAGTATGTGACAAATGTGGATGAAAACAATATGTAGAGACGTATGTAAATGGATGATTTCAAAGATCTACATGAATGTAAGACAATGGTGATTTCAAAACTTTTAACGAAAGTAATTAAGCTATGATTTTTAGAATCATTCATAACGATGGATGTTCATATTTATTTAAATGTATTGAAGTTTTTATTAAGTCTGCTTATCAATAATCAAAGTAGTATAGATGATGATGTAGACATATATGCATGTTGACAGTGAAAGTAAAGATCATCATGATGAGCATTTACGTCCAAGTGTACATGAAAATGACGTTATTAATTCAAGCAAGAATTAGTACACATAAATTGTATTCAAGATGATAAGTTATCTTTCATATTAATTTATGTATGTTTATGGACTTTTATGTATCTAAATTGAAATGCGACTAAACATTATATTCAATTTATTTACTATAGACTAAAAACATAATGATATAAGTGGTTAGATGTGTAAGAAATGTTTATTTTTTATTAATGTTATCGATAATGTATGGAAAAGTATAAAAATACTACAATGTATAGACACATGGATACTGACTAGAATAGTAATGCACAATCATACACCTGTGAAGATATAAAGGAATGAAGTGAAAGAATAATTGTTTAAAAACATAAATACATACATTTTTTATGTTAATTAAAATATTCATAACTTATGTTAAGAATGATATTAATACTTTTATTCAACATTCCGTTGATACATGCATAAAATAGAGATATTATCCTTTTTCCATGAAAGCTATAAATGCTCCCATGTTGAAGTTTTCACTCTTAACAAGCGTAGATGAGGAAATAAGTAGTAAAGAAATAAATTAGATTTATAGATTTATTGTTATTTGAAAGTGGATAAATATTGAAATGTAAGGATGTTACTTTGGATATTGTGGTGCATACATAAATATATGTATGCATACTATTGATAAGTGTTCAATGTACGTGGAATTTGATATAGATAAGGATGTAAGGATATACAAGCTTAAAAATTCAGCAAAAGATGTCACAGAAATGCATAGTTGATCACATATGGTAGACTTGACATAGATGTGCATCAAGACATTGACATGGCTATGGTGATTTTACGCAAATGGATGTAGATGTAAAGAAACATAAAAAAATATTAAAAAATTGAAGGATATGTTTTTCTTTTTTAGGGCGGGCGGAGCGTGCACAAACAAAAAACCCTTACGTCAGCAAATGGGGATGTGCAAGTCGAGAAAAAAAAGGCTAATCGTTCGATCGCAATCGAGCAAAAACGCCTTCTTGAAAAAACGATAGATGCAAACTCATCTTTATCCATGCAAACCACGCTCAATCCCCACTTCAAATTACACTCGGGTCTTAGGGGTTTTTTTTTGCGTGGTTTTTTCCAACGCATGGGGTGTTTCCATCCCCCCCCCCCCCCCCACTCAAAGCTGTCGCAAACCTTCTAAAGAACAGTTGCAAACCCCTTTGTAAAGAGATTTATGATTTTTCTCAAATACTTGACGAAGTTAGTATTTTTTTTGGATGGCATGCGGCGTTCAAATAGTGTAAATTTGGATGTAGCGGATTTTTTTGCATTCTTGCTTGATATAGTGTGAATAAAGAATCAAAAAGTTTGAGAAATGGATATTGCATTACTAATGTTCGAAATGTCGATTCCGTGATAGATATCGGGATGTCTGTTGGTATATGGTTATTCCGCCGAATTGTTTGTCTTTGGGTTCTTTCAAGTACTACTCGTGCCACTGTCTACCGAAGTCGAGGTCCCTATCCGGGCTTCCTGCCGCTGCTCCTCTGGCCACCAGCTGGCCCGAAAGCGATCGGCGGCGGAAAGCCCACAAGTCATTGTCACGTGCCAGCCAGGTTCTCATCTGCTCCGAATCAAGAACCGGCATCGCAGAAGTGGAGAATCCAGGTGAATCGCTAGAAAATCGTCGAGAGCTGTTTTCTTTGCCGGACAAGAACCGTTTTAACTCTTGCGAGAGACTCATTAAGGCGCAAGACCGCATATCGTCACAGCGACGTCACCTTTAACAGCATTCCTACGATACTTCGTTTATGCGACGTTCCCTGACTTCTTTTTGGTGTATTGTATCTACCGCCAATGACCTGGCAGGTCTGTTTCAGACAGATTCTGACACATTCTTAGTTCAGAACGCTACATCTGTCTCGTGCATGTTTTCTGGCTGTGTGTTGTGGAGCGAGTCCCGGCCAGTTCCTCCACGGTACATTTCTGAAACAAAGTGTAATGGTTGGTCGTGAAATGAATAACGTATTGATACATTTATGAGTTTTTCATTTTCCACCACCATAAATACGTCGAATTTTTATGGAAGCTATTTAAAAAAATTCACCCTTCCGACGACTGCAATACGAGCTTTCACATTCAAAGTTTTCAAGAGCTATCACCCAGAACATCCAACAGCGACCAAGAGTGACGAAGGCCGGATGTTGCGAGGTTGACTCACGCAAAAACTGTTTTAGGGCCGATGGATTTTTCCCATGTTGCCTTGGCCCTCTTTTCCCATGGCTGACGCCCACATTACATAAGCATGTATACATTTTTCCGAGAGAGGCTGCACAAAACTTGTTTGACCAAAGGGAACTTGTTCGACAGAAGTCAATACCAAAACGACTTGTAGAACATCGCATAAGAGATCTCTTGAGACATCTAATTCATAGGCAATTCTCAAACACAACCGAGATTAATGGATCCGTTATGACCACTACTACGTTTGAATAGGTTGACCAGTAAAACTTACTTTCTTGCTTTCACCTTGATATCCAACTTTCTTTTATCAATATGGATTGTTCCCCAAGCGGAACTTTAGCGGCTCACAGGGATGTAGAGTAAAGCACTAGACCGTGTGAGATATTGGGACGATTGGATTGTTTTTATTATGTAGTAATTTTACTTTGATGACAAGTGTTGAACAAGTCCGGTGCACCTATAAAACGAAGAGAATCACAATGTGGCATAACTTGGGTATCTTGTGTTGTGCTTTGTGCCGTTCCTGTACAGTTTACTGTGACCACTCGGCCGTGTCCATACTCGTGCAGATCCCTGAGGCAGGCGGCCCTGGTGACACCGGCGCGACGACAGGCGGCGGACTACCCGTCTGGAGCTGACCGACCACTGTTCCAGAGCCCCAGATGTCACCGGGACTCCTTGCTGTGACTTCTACGTCTTGCAGGCGCCTTTCGGCGGACAGGGCATGAGGCCCATTTGCATGTTTTTGCATTACATACTCGCTGTCAGAGTTACGGCCAAAACAGTGGTTTTGGGCCGGTTTTAGGACAGCTCTTGGACTGCCGCGTGCGACACCCGCCGTGTGCCGCGGCAGGTATTTATGCCCTGGACCTGTCAGTTGTCATTTCTCTCTGCATTTACTAAGCTATTGAAGCTTATGAGACTTTGCGCGTCTCCCTAGCCTGATCCTTGCTGTTTCCTGCACCTGCCTGCTTGCTAGTGCGTCAGCTGACTGGACAGTGTCGCCACGTCAGCAGCAGCAAGGCTAGGAAGCTTCCTAGCAGTTTATTCTGGTATCAGAGCGGTGAGACAGATCTCACCGAGCTGCGCAGCAGAGACGCAGCAGAGCAGCAGCAGTGAGAGTCACCGCTGTAGCAGATCTTCTGGGACCCGTTGGAGACGGTCGACCGCCGTCAACGTGAGACCGCAGCTGCAGAGACAGCAGCAGCGACGCATACCACCACGCAGAGAGGCGTGGCGGCGGCGGTGCCAGCAGTCCTCCCACAGCCGCAGCAGCTGAGTTGCAACAGCAGCGCAGCAACCACAGCCGCAGCAGCAGCGTGACAACAGCCGCGGCAGCAGCAGCGCAGCAGCAGCGGCGGCAGCAGCAGCGTAGCAGCCGCAGCGGCAGCGGCGGCAACAGCAGCCGCAGCGGCAGCAGCAACACCAGCAGCCGCAGCGCAGCTGCACCAGCAGAAGCAGCGGCGGCAGCGGCGGCAGCAGCGGCAGCAGCAGCAGCGAGCAGTGCAGCTGCGCAGCAGCAGCAGCAGCGCAGCAGCGCGGCAGCGCAGCAGCAGCAGCGGGCGGCGGCGGCAGCGAGCTGCTGCTGCAGCGCGCAACAGCATCAGCGGCAGCGTGCAGCGGCTGCTGCCACCGCCGCGCACGCAGCCACGCAGCTGCTGCTGCAGCTGCGGGAGCAGCTGCAGCAGCAGCTGGGCGAAAGCTGCCGCGCAGCTTCCGCGCAGCCTCCGCGCAGCCAAAAAGGAAACCATGCAGCGTGTTGGGGCAGCAGCGTTGTTGATGCAGCGTGCGGGCTTCCACGCTCGTTGCTTAGGTCAGCTGCCCCCTCAGTCTGCTGCTCTAGAGTCTAAGTCTGGAAGCTCTAGGTTTTGTTACTCAGAAACGCGCGCGCCAGAGTTAGCGCCAGAAAGCAGCTGAAAACTGACANCAGCCAATCAGAAAATAGCTCAGTTCAGGCTGGCAGGTTTTCTCGGTGAGGCCTGCCAGGCAGCCGACAGCCCAAAACCCGGGCGTCGTCCGTTTTGCCTGAAAACTGGACCATACCATAATACCGACGCTGCAAACGCAGCCGTGCGGTCAGAATCTACTAGAAAAATAGTACCAAGGAGTTATGGCAGCCTAAACCCAGATAGTGCCAACGACGGTTTATACCGCCAAACAGGGTCATGCAGCACGTAACTGGGACCCTATGCAGTGCACGACGACGCAGACACGACAGTACGTGCTGGACGCATCCGTGCGGTCAGAATTTGCTAGAAAAATAGCAGCGAGGAGTTATGGCACCCTAGACCCAGAAAGTGCCCACAACGGTTTATGCTGCCAAACAGGGCCATGCAACATGCAACTGAGACCCTAGGCAGTGCATGACACTGCAGACGCGATAGGACGCGCTGGACGCATGCAAGCAGCAAATGCGGTGTCAATGACCGCCGGCGGCACGACCGCCGAGGAGGCCTGCCGATGGAGCTGAGCGCGTCGCCGGAGAGAGGAGGCTCCAGCGAACTGCGAGAAGACCTCAGCGTGCGTCGGCTCCACCGGATGACACTCCATCAGCGTCGAGTCTCGCCGTCAGTCATCTGCACGCCGATGTACACAAGCCGGGAGGACACAACAGAGCACAATGAGAGATGCGAAAAAACCAACAGTTTTCTGGCAGCTCAATACCGATACCGGTACCGTAACGGCGTTCCGTATGGTATTGGTAAAGTACCGCGGTATTTCGGGAGTACCGCGGTACACGGTATACCTTTGTTTGAAGGTCCCGTTCTCCCACGGTACAGAATGAGTACCATAGTACTCAATGGAGAAGTACGAAATGTGATCGATGGGATCCATACGAGTTTGCGAGAGTATTGCATTTCTTCACATGAAAAAAAAAATCGGCGCCCGAGAGAAAACGTTTATTTCTTGCAAATGCTAGACTTTGACAAAAATTGTAGACACAAAAC
>SZWC01003181.1:0-12347 GCA_023375785.1 Penium margaritaceum | reverse complement strand
GAGGGAGGGAGGGAAGGAGGGAGGGAGGGAGAGAGGGAGAGAGGGAGAGAGGGAGGGAGGGAGGGAGGGAGGGAGGAAGGGAGGACAGGAGAGGGAGAGAGGGAGAAGAAAGGAGGGAGAAGGAGGGAGGGAGGAGTTAGACAGGTGGAAGAAGGGTGGGAGGGATAGAGGGTGGGCGGGAGAGGAAAAGTGGGAAAAAGGGAGGGAATGAAGTAGAGGGGGAGGAGAGGACGGGGTAGGGAGGGAGGCAAGGAGGGAGGGAGGAGGAAGGGAAAGAGTGAGGGAGGGAAAGGGGAGGGAGCGAGGGGAGAGGGAGGGATGGGAGTTGAAGGTCACGGTCTGCAATGTGGCACGTGTTAATGCAGCCACAGAAACGAGACATGGATTGAAACACGAGGGGAAACGGTGGACGCGGGCAAAGTAGCTGCAGTAGACAAGCGAACGTTCATTTCCCTCTCAAAACCTCCCCTTCCCTCCCCATCGTCTGACTGCAAACCAGCGTTGGTGGCGCTGGCGTGGCACCCATGCGTCTCCCACTTTGTCACTTCCTCTGCGTCTGCCTTGGCGGCCCCAAGGTGGAGGCAGAGTTGGCAAAAGCAAGTGGCTCTGACAAGGGCTATGCAGAGCTGCGGAGGCAAAGAGAGGATATCGCAGAGGTGGGAGAGGTGGGGAAGGGTGAGGGAACGTGGGGAGGGAGGTGGAGGGGTAGGGGTGGGAAGGTGGTCCACCCTCCATCACATGTACCTTTTTCCTTTTAGCGTATTCGACGAGGGGCCTGATGAGTGTCTGGAAGACGTGCAGCTCGTGGCCCTTCACGGCACGCTTGTCCACCCTGCTCACCGCCATCTCTCCCCCCACTGCACATGATGCATGCATGTCACCACCACACGCCACCGCCAGCACCACCAGCACTCAGGGATNCATGGACACACATGCTCACGCACGCATGGGACACATAGCACGTCGAACACGTCACCACAGACGCATGGGACACATAGCACATCGAACACGTCACCACAGACTCATGGGACACATAGCACGTCGAACAGGTCACCACAGACTCATGGGACACATAGCACATCGAACACGTCACCACAGACTCATGGGACACATAGCACATCGAACACGTCACCACAGACTCATGGGACACATAGCACGTCGAACACGTCACCACAGACTCATGGGACACATAGCACGTCGAACACGTCANGGTAGGGGTGGGAAGGTGGTCCACCCTCCATCACATGTACCTTTTTCCTTTTAGCGTATTCGACGAGGGGCCTGATGAGTGTCTTGAAGACGTGCAGCTCGTGGCCCTTCACGGCACGCTTGTCCACCCTGCTCACCGCCATCTCTCCCCCCACTGCACATGATGCATGCATGTCACCACCACACGCCACCGCCAGCACCACCAGCACTCAGGGATACATGGACACACATGCTCACGCACGCATGGGACACATAGCACGTCGAACACGTCACCACAGACTCATGGGACACATAGCACGTCGAACACGTCACCACAGACTCATGGGACACATAGCACGTCGAACACGTCACCACAGACTCATGGGACACATAGCACGTCGAACACGTCACCACAGACTCATGGGACACATAGCACGTCGAACACGTCACCACAGACTCATGGGACACATAGCACGTCGAACACGTCACCACATGTGATGTTGTTGGATTCAAAGGGGTCTCTTACGCGAGAGCCTCTGTTGTGTTTGGACAGAACTTTAGGCGCATGTGATGTTGTTCGCGGGACGTATCAAGGCTCAACGTTGACGTAATCTACACAGCGACTCGGGAAAAAATCCCTCGTGCCATTCTATACCATCTGCGGCTCGTCTGCCTCTCAAACCGCAACTGCATCACCCTTTGCAACCGCTGCCACAAGCACCATACGGTATGGTCCATATCTAATGGTGCTGCAGTCGGTGGTGGTAGTAGCGGCAGGAGAGCGGGAAAGCACAAGCAAGGTGCACTGCGGCGATATGGGCGGCAGGCTGCCGCCGGCAGCCCATATTGCCGCTGAGAGCGAACACACGACCGCTCGCGCAGAAGCAGTCGTGGGCCCTCTTGGCCAACGACTGCCGTCGTGGTGTGAGGAGACACGAAGAGCTTTACGAGAAAGCCGTTGTCGACGACATTCGTGCAATGGCCGTCGTCGGCCCTCTTGGCCACCAAGGCTTTCGCGCAACGCCCTCATGTGCCCTGTTGCGTGCGCGAAGGCGCGTCGCGTGCCTTCTTTCTTCCTCCTTCCTTCCTTTCCTGGAAGGCTCGCTGCATCACAGACGCTGCATGGTGTGCGATGCATCATGCAGTGTCAGAGAGCCGTATGCCCCTCCCAGGACACTTACAGCCGCACGGCACTGTGGTGATGACGTGAACCAGCTTCACGGCCACGTTGGCAAGGCCCTTGGAGTCGCCAATGGCCATGACAAGCGCCTCCAGGTTGCCTTTGCTCCCGGCGTCGCGCTGTACCTCAACAGCCCACGCGTCGCGCGCCTCGGTTGTTGGCGCCTTGGGCGCTTCGGCCTTGGGCGCCTCGGAAGTGCTTTCATTGCTGCTCCCATTGGCCATGGCCGGCATTGACTGACAGTGGAAAGTGGTTTGCCGCCTCCTTGTGCTAGCAGATGAGGATGAGTTTTTGCCCCTCTACTCACTCCCGTCCGTCCGCTTTCTTTCTCGTTCGCTTGCGTGCTTCCTTGTTAGCTTGCCTGTTTTCTTCCTTGCTCGATTGGTTGCGAGGTGGCTCCGTGCTTCGGCGCAGGACGAACTGCGAAAATGTGGTCGAGACAGTGCATCCACTGTCCTTCTCAAGGAACTCACGAGCAACGGTGCGAGGCTGGAGGAGAAGACGACGTCGCCCCGTGGGGCTTGTCCGCCGCTGGTGTGGGCATTCCCCGTACTCCGAGCGGCTGAAGACCGTCGGGTTGGAAGTGCGGCAGGACGGGGCACCGCAGGGTGCAAGGTCTGCAGAACTTGCGTGTCTATGTGCGGTGGTGGGTGCTCGTACCTTTGTGCCAGTGTCCACTCCACAAGGCTGACAATGCACGACAAAAACATCTCTCATCCACCCATTACAGACGGACCAAAAAGGGGAGGCGGGGCGGGAAGGACGAGTTGCCTGCAGTTAGGGAAGACGTGGATTCTCAAATTCCACTTCGGAAAGGGGGCCCTTTGGCGCGAAGGGATAGCCGACTCGGACACGAGGTCTGATTCGACGTAACCAAACTATCTTTTAGCACGAGCGAAAACACTAATTCCGGATACTAGACTCCCTCTTTGTTGAACGGTAACCTCCCAGGGCTCGCTATCGCGGGGCCTTAGAGCTTCTCGAACCTGGATCAAACCCGCAACCAGTGAAATGCAATAACGGGCCTTGTCAGAAACTATTTTTACTTGCATTTTCCAAGGAAAGCTATGGGGCATACGGTGTCAACAGTGGAAGTCAACCGGGCGATGAAAGAACATCAGGTGTCGACCGGTAAACTACAAGGCGCTTCGGCTTTGGTGCTAAGGCGCGCTATTTTTCCGTTTCGGGAGGTGTGTATTGTAGATGGAGAGGGAAGGAAGAGTAGCATGCCCCAGAAAAGATTCCCGCGCCTCGCAGAGTGAGCGCCGCCAACGTCCGGGAAACGCGGCTGAAGGGCAGCGCCCTCAGTGCGAATGCTTTGGCAGCCGTTTCTTTCCTTCTGGCACCGCTGCCGCCACCCCCATGTGGCGATCTTCATCGACTAGTAACGCAATTGCAGCGCCTTCCACGAAGACATTTGTAGAAGCCACCACTGGCGGAATAGAAACGATTGCACGGTGTATTATTGCATCGTTGAGCGAGGGAGCGTTCGTGACTAGGACGAGCATCGCAACTGACAGGCGAGAGAGGACCACACTGGACGATTTAGGAGCCAATTTCCAGACTTTCGCGTCGGCATGGCAAACACATCCCAGCTTCTCCTTTCGAAGAGTTCACCCAACGACAGCCTGGACGAACGTCCAAAGAAGCGATGAGTCTATGAAGGATGAAGTAGAAATCCATGGCGATTTCCGCATGCGATGCGGCAGTGACTGCATCGAGACGCCCGACACTGAAAACGGAGAATCGCAATGTGTATGTGTATGTGTATGTGTATGTGTATGTGTATGTGTATGTGTATGTGTATGTGTATGTGTATGTGTATGTGTATGTGTATGTGTATGTGTATGTGTATGTGTATGTGCATGGGCATGTGCATGTGCATGTGCATGTGCATGTGCATGTGCATGTGGATGTGGATGTGTATGAGTATGTGTATGTGTATGTGTATATGTATGTGTATGTGGATGTGTATGTGTATGTATGTGTGTATGTGTATGTGTATGTGTATGTGTATGTGTATGTGTATGTGTATGTGTATGTGTATGTGTATGTGTATGTGTATGTGTATGTGTATGTGTATGTGTATGTGTATGTGTATGTGTATGTGTATGTTTGCGTGTATGTTTATGTGTATGCTTGTGTATATATATTTGCCTATATGTAGATGTAGATGTTTGTATATTCAAAGAGATGTTACTGTTTTTATTTTAAGGAGGATGCCACAGATTTATATGTTATCGAGAAGGGGACATGCGAGGTTCATTGACTGGTTCGGAGATCAACGCAAGCTTAGTCGCAATGTTTGGTTCCATAGGAGAGGGCTTGGGGTGGGGGCGGAGGAGGGGGGATGAATGATACGTATCAGACGTACAGGACTCCCTAATCTTTCTAAGTGGGTATTTCTGTTGTTAAACAAACAGCCCACTACGCATGGAGATCCTAATTTTCACTTAGATGGCTGAGGGCAATTCGGCCAACTGCCCTAACCATCCGATGAACCTTCCTCGACTTTCTGACAGCTTCGACTACTCTCGCAAATCCATGACAGAAGTGTCATGACCTTTTGGTCGACTTCTAGACATATCGAGACGTACTTCGAATTATAAAGATGCATCTCGCATCTTCACCGTTGATTCTTGAGACCCCTTGATTCCTCGGAGGAGCTTTCGGAATGCGACAAGTCACGACGAGAATCCAAAAGTGTTGCTCGACCATCAGCCCTACGACCCCGACTATGCCTCATTTGTAACTTGACACTTGTATGTATATGTTTGATCATTTCAACACTTTTCATCGAAGAACACTTACCGCTAGCTATTAATTGATCAAGTGTCCATAATTCTAAACCGTGTTCTGTCTCGCAACTTCTACATGTTCACCATGAAATCTCCGTTTGGCATAACAATGAACACGTGCAACAGGTCTTTCATAGCGTTTAGCTCAACAGGATAGATTGTACAAATCGCAAGTTGTAGATTGTCCTTTGAAACTTGAATTTTCTTTCTCGAGAACCTGCACGATTTCGTTGGATCATTCCAAGCTCCGCAAACCGAGGGGCATGGCAGGTCCCATTTCATCTGTTGTGTGATCGGCCAACCACAATTGTGAACTCAAAACCTCGCTTGCACAGAACTTCCAGGGCAGGCAAAATGGTTTCGCGTGACCGTCCCGTTCAAACTTGGGACAGTTGCTAGAAACTGGAAAACGTTTGTGGTCGACACTGTTACGCACCAGAGGTACACACGTCCCCGATCTTTTCGAGTGGGTATTTTTGTTTTACTCAAACAACCCGTCGTGTCACAAGACACGATATGCACTCCGATGGTCGAGGGCAGACCGGTCAACTCCAGTGGATCTTCCCAAACCCTTTGACAACTTCGACCTCACTCGTGAATCTAGGACAGAAGTATCATGACCTTTTGGTCAACTTCTTGATGCACCGAGACGAATCTATATTCATAAAGATGCATCTCGCATCTTCACCGTCGATTCTTGAAGGCCCCTGATTTCTCGGCAGACCTTCTCAAATCCGACCACTCACGACACGACTCCGCGCGTGTCGTCCAATTATCGACCCAACGAACCTGATTATGCCTCATTCGTAACTCGATACTTGTATACATGTATTCACTTGTCATCAACGTACACTTACCACTAATTACATACTGCTCAAGTGTCCCAATCTAAATCGTGTTCTACCTCACAAATTCTACGTGTTCACCATCTACGCTATGTTTGGTATAACACTCACGGTATCAACGAGTAGTGGTGCTAGAGAGGCATCCAACTACTTTATCCACCCTGAGGACTACCTCGCATCTTGCACGTCAAGACTTTGCAGACTTCGCGACTACGATGTGAGGCAAGCGAGTACAACTGACAACCAGCAGCGGGTCTTCAGTGACAACCTCGGCGATGGAGGAGAAGAATGTGCCAATGCACGCCAACCTCGAAGCGACAGCGAATGCTGGCGTGGCAGGCTATACGGTAGCTGGATCAACCCCGATGGCTTTGACGACCAATCTGGTCGTGGACCCAACGATGACAAACCAGCTGCCCCTACCAACAGCCTCAACGATGACAGCACAGACGACAAATGGCACTGGTCGACGGGCGCTTATCAATGAGGAACTAGCAAACCAGATCTCCGTACTCAAAGGGATCAACAACCACCTGTCCCATCAAATCAACGATGCGATGGAGGATCTTCGCAGCGCAAGTGCACGAGAAGTGGTGCTCGTGGAGAGAAATTCCTAACTCTTGCGCGAACCCAATTTTTTTTTGGTTCCACCAGAACCGTTTTGATCCTTCAAACTCAAAGGGATCGACGGTTTGGATGTGGCTGCAGAGTTTGGAGGTGTAGTTCAGCGTTGCTGGGGTCAACGGCAATTGGAAGAAAAGTGACCTCGCTGCCGCGCTTTTGCGTGACATAGTGCTAAGTTGGTTGTCCGATCTAAAGACCATCCAACGGCAGCAGGATAATGTCGAAGCATCATCAACGGCTAACTGCGCTTGTCTCATATCGGTGACTGTAGGAGTTCTACCCTTGGAGCAGATCAACCAGCTATGGCAAGACGCGCTAACGTCACAAACCGACTGGAACAAATTCTCATGCGCAATGCTTGCACGCTTTGGACGATTGAACAAAAAGTCTTTAGCACGGTACAAACTTCAACGTCTCCATTAGTACTACAGTGTGGTAGAGTATACGCAAAGATTCTACGAGATCATCATTAGAGCAGACATTGGCCCCGACGAACTGTTTTCATTACAACAATGCCCTCAAGCGCGATATGTGGATAACAATCACCATTTTTGGCATCCAAAACGACTTACTACGGATGATCACAGTAGCATATATGATGGACAGCGTCAACTAGAATGCTCGGATCCAGGAATCCTACGGCTGGCGACCTCCTAATCGCAGTTATCGTGGAAATAAAAAGAACCAATTGGCGGACACCTCGACTCCCATTGAAGTGGACGCCGTTGACCAGAGAGATATGCAAACCTGCTACAACTAAGGAAACGTTGGGTACATCGCTTGCAACTGTCGGAGCAAACATCAAGCCAAAAATGTGGGGAAGCCGCAGAAAAATGAGTCTGAAAACGGCAAAGGGCAGGAGTAAAAGGCGCAACTCTTGTCTTTGAAGAGCGATGTGCGCCAAACAATCGCTCATCTGAACGGCCTACATCACCGTATAGGGTTTCTGAGATCGCAAAGTTTAACAAGGGGTACGAGGACGACCAACCGGTGATGCTGCTAAAAGTTCAGCCTCGAGGATGCAAAAGTCGGATAACGATACCAGCACTATTGTATGGAAAAGTTTCACATGAATTTGTGAGCACTGACATGGTTCACAATCTAGGTTTGCACACCGAACCAAGGGTGTTTGAAGGAAAAACCGTTGACGAGAGACTACAAAGACAAAGACTCTGAAAACCACTACAACTACAAGTGGGAGAACTACGGAATGTAACGGTCTAGAGTTCTTGTCCAATGAGCGATAAAAAAATCATCCTCGGATGAAATTTCCTCTATCGGTGTAATTCGCAGGTCAATTGGAACAACGGCAATGTCTGCGAGGAAATCGACGATGTCAAACGACAACTTCCGTGTCCGGGACGGAAGCCAATAACGGAAGCAGCAGAGGAAGTCGCGGCAGACGAGAAGCGAAAACATGTAGAGCCAATACCCCTCAACGTGGCCCAACACTACACACAACAAAGAGCTTGTGCGTGGCTCGTACATCTCGAGCCAATCGAAGAAGCGGAAACGGTAGCAACGGACTCATCATCGGCCTCATCAGCCTCATCGGCATGGACAAAGTTCGCAATGGTATCCAAAGAGTTTGCACCACTCATTCAAGAGTTTGCCAACGTCTTTCGTGACGAACTCCCGAGAACCTTACCTCCTCAACGAGACATCAACCATCGCATCGCATTGAAGCCAGGCGGCAAACGTAAAGTTTGAGGTGCCTATCGGATGAGCGATCACGAGCTAACCGAGATGAAAGAACAATTCAACGTGATGCTTGGTCAAGGGTTCATCTGCCCATGCACGTCACCATAAGCCGCACAAGTATTTTTTTGTAAAAAAAGAAAACTGGTGAGATGCAAACATGCGTGGACTATCGGGTGTTGAACGATGCTACCATCAAGAACCGCTACCCTCTTCCCCGAGCCGACAAGCTTCATGACCAACTTCGAAGGGCTTGAATTCTCAGAAAAATCCACTTGCGCATCGGTTATCACCTGATTCGCATAACAGATGCCAACATCGAGAAGACGGCGTTCCATATTTGCTACGGGAATTTCGAGTTCACAATAATGCCGTTTGGACAAACGAATGCACCAGCAACGATTATGGCGGCCATGAACAACATCTTTCGCCCATCCTCGACGACTTTGCCGTGGTGTACCTCGACGACATCTTGGTGTACATCCGCACCTCGGAGGAGTACGTAGACATCTTCGAAAAGTCCTCAAGGTTTTACAAAAAGAGATTTTTTTGGAAAAACTCTCGAAATGCGACTTCGGTCGTCGTTCGACCAAGTTTTTGGGCCACATCATCAACGGTGGGCGGATCACCATGGATCGAAAAGAACTGGCAGCAGTCGCTGATTAGCAAACGCCGACCAACATTCGAGAAATTCAAGTTTTCCTTGGCTTAAAAAACTGATACCGGCGATTTGTACGGGATGACGCCGGGGTGTGAGCGCCTCTTCCTCACTCGAAAATAAATGAATGGTGGTGGGGATGCAGCCAACCAGAAGCGTTCACCGCTTTGCGGAATGCTCTAACCTCGGTGCCACTCATACAATTAGCCGATCCAACCGTCGAATATGTCATGGCTAAAGATGTCAGACCGAGCCATTGGCGTTGTCCTCTTACAAGACTGTGGCAACAGCGAGCAACCGCTCGCCTACATGTCTCGTAAACTACGAGGACTAGAGCTCAACTACGTAAGTACACGAGAAAGAAATGCTTGCGATTGTGCACACATTCAAGACATGGCGGTGTTGCTTGGAGTGCCTGCCACCGATGCATTGTGCGCACCGACCACCATGCGTTGAAATGTTTGAGGACACAACCAAATCTCAGTCGACGTAGACTGAGATTCCTCGAATCCAGATTTGAGGAACCCCATCGGGGCTCGACTACGATATCAAATATTGGTCGAGAAAATTCAATCTGGCGGACGCACAAATCCGCCGACCAGATTTAATGGCTGAGGTGGAAATGCTACAGCTGCAGAGAGACCCATATCTTGAGTGGTTGTTTGCATGAGGCTACCCTACAACGAGCATGGCGGATATGACAAGGCAGTATCTTGGTACGACGCACCCTATTGGCGACGACGCTTCACCCGCCAATTGGTCGCCGCTGGCAACAGAGTCCTTCCTAGCATTGCAAGCATCAAATTGCGCTCAACTAATTGTTTGAAGCTCAAACCTTGGTGGTTGGGACCGTTTGAGATCAAGCGCATGTAAACCCCCGTGGCTGAGCGTCTTAAACTCTCCGACACTATGTAAATTCATCCGGTGTTCCATATGAGCAGAGTTAAGCACTAAGGAGAACCTGGAGAGAACTTCCCCAACATGGATGTCCCTCCCCCGCCTCCCGTTCAAGTGGAGAACAGAGAGTACGTCATCGACAACATCCTCGGCCATCAACGACGAGGCAAAACGGTAGAATATCTCGTCAAGTGGCACGGATACGCCATCGTACATAACAGCTCGGAACCCTACGACAACCTTTGAGACGTCGATCACCTAATCGACGGCTATTCTTCACCTTCTCCAAGCCCCATCCGTGCGCGTGCGGGGACGTCGCGGCTATAAAGGGGGAGTGTTACGTACCAGACGTAGATGCGCCCCTAGTCTTTTTGAGTGGACATTTTTGTTATCACACAAACATCCCATCGCGTCACGAGGCCACGATATTTACTCCAACGGTCAAGGGAAAACTGGTCAACTCTCTCCGCCTCCAGTGAATCTTCCCGAACTTTGTGACAACTTTGATCACTCACACAAATCTACGAGAGAAGTATCTCGACCTTTTTGGCCGATTTCTCGATGCACCGAGACGAATCTAGATTTAGAAGGATGCATCACGCATCTTCATCCTCGATCCTCGAAGATGCGTGAATTTTCGTCGGAGCTTCTCGCATTTGACCACTCCTAACGCGAGTCCGCACGTGTGGCCTGATGTTTGAGGCAACGACCCCAACTATGCCTCATTCGCAACTCGACACTTGTATACATATGTTTGATCATTTTGACACTTGTCATCGAAGTATACTTATCAAAAATTGTAAATTGCTCTGTTTTTCCGATTTCAAAATCGTTTTCTCCCTCGCAAATTCTGATTATGCACCATCTACACTTTGTTCGGCAGAAGAGACACCGAGGAAACAACTCATATGTAGATATTTGTAAAAACTAGTAGGTACGAGGACTTGTTGAAGCACCAGATCTAGAATAATCTCACGAATTGGGATTCAAGCCTGAGTCTTTGTTAGATTAGGCGTGGATTTTATGTCCAAGTTAAAATTGGTGGCTGCATGGGAAATCAATTGAGAAATGGGTAATTGAAATCTGAAGGTAGAGACCCCCTTAATATTGCGTGGCATTCAGTTGTCGTTGGCGAGGAAAGTGTGGCAGATGATAACTTTGCTGACCGCTGAAGACGCATTGAGGTTCTTTTGTTTCGTCGAAGACTCCCTCAGAGGGTGTGTTTCTGAAATACAAAACAATTGCAGTTTGTATTCATGTCGATGATATGGCGATGGAGTATTTTGGTTGACCAGTTTCAAATCTCCCCTACCGCATTGGCATGCTTGCAATGTGACCGCTTGCAAACAGCGGATGACTTGAAGTTTTGTTTTGGTCGCCACGAGAACGCGACTGTCGACTTTTTGTTAGAGAGTTCTTATTAGGCGAAGAACATGTGAAGTAGTTTTTTTTGTAGACCAAGGCGTGCAAACCATCAGATCATTGAAACATGTGGAATACTTCTAGAGGAAAAAGACCTGCGAAGACTGAAAATACCTACGGTTAGATGTTCGAAATGACATCCAAACAGTCAGGCTCAACGGTCTCGCCGCATACAAACCTGCGATTCGCACAACTGACTACAAACATGCAATTCGTAACAAAAGGCGGTGCCCATCGAACAGACCTTCATATTTTGTTGACTTTTGCAGGATCTTTTCCCGGGGAGCTGATCAAAGGTCAGCTTCAGGGAGGATGGCAAATGACGAACCTTTTGCAGGTCCATTGATAGACAGAGTACAAAGCCATTCTTATCGTGTATGAGTCCTGCTTCTCGAAACTGTCGCAAGACTCGAGTCCTGATCGCATCTCGACAAGTCGATTTCGGACAGTGACCGGATTCTGCGTGGTCGCCGTTTGTCAGCAGTCCACAGTCCGCGGTCCCCTGCCACTACCTGTATGCTGTCATAAAAAGAAACAGTCGGGGCTAATTATCATTTCGCTGTTATGGCTCTCAATACACTCTGTCCCTTTGCTTCCCAAGCTTCTTTTCTATCTCTCTCTCTCTCTCTCTCTCCCTCTCTCTCTCTCTCTCATCAGTGTCTTATTTTATCACACACAGTTTGCAGTGAACTGAAGTATGGCAAAAAGAAGGTGATCGACGGGTTGAATTTTATTTGTCGACATGATGAGAATTCATTGCGCGAAGACAAACAAGGGGCTTACCACAGCGAGAAGGGACGGCAGGATCTTGTCTTCCTGTGCCAGAATTGCACATGGAGCACGATAAGAGATCGGTTGTTCTGTTGCACGTGCCTTCGACTCTTCTGAGTTCCTGAAAGGGCGGTTTTTGAAGAGAGATTGACGCAACAATCTCGAGTCTGGAGTCAGGACCGTCTACATTGTGAACCGTGCTATGACGCACATGCACATGCACATGCACATGCACATGCACATGCACATGCACATACACATACACA
>SZWC01003180.1:172458-205790 GCA_023375785.1 Penium margaritaceum | reverse complement strand
ATCTATATCTATATATATATCTATATCTACATCTACATCTACATCTACATCTACATCTACATCTACATCTACATCTACATCTACATCTACATCTACATCTACATCTACATCTACATCTACATCTACAACTACATCTACATCTACATCTACATCTGTATCTATATGTATACCCATATTTATATGTACATATATACCTATATCTATAACTTTATCTCTATCCATTTTTGCATCTACCTCCACACCCATATCTACATCTATCTCCAAATCAATTTCTATGTCTCCAAATCAATTTCTATTTCGACATCTATCCCCCCCCCTTCTCCACTTCCACACCTCTAGTATGCTACAAGTGTCATATAATGACGAGGGGAATTTTCTTGTCCACGCAATGTGGATGGGGCGAAGCAGAGACGGCCGAGCAGGATGACTTGACCCTACCATCGCTATTTCACGTTTTACTTGGCCACTTTCGTTGTTAACCTACACATTGTAACAGGAAAGGACATACCAAGTACCGGGGAAAGCGAGATCTAGTATGACAAATTGGTCAAAAAATCCAAAGTTAAATCCTGAAAACTTTAGTACAACACTTTTATTTTTATGTTTTTTGTGTACATAAAACATATGAACATACACATGTATACGTGGGGTTACTATGTAACCCTATGCACGCTTTGCGTGCAACACCCGCCTCTTGTTTTTTGTAGTGAGCGGCATCGATCCTCTTCCACAACAAAAATTTATTGTTGTAGGCGCTACCCAGAAAAAATGCACCTACGCGCTAATAAGGCGAGCAGCAGCGCCAGAACCGGAAGCCCACGACAACTTGACAAAAAAATTGTGAAGCGCTGATGTCCCACCCACAGTGAGCCCGGATCCCTCGGCCAGCGGAACAGTAAGTCAACAACGACGCGAGTTCGCGAGGCGGTTGACACATTACAGGGCCTCGCGGAGGGTCGCCATGCGACTCTCAGCGACGCCCTCTGGTCGATAAATGTATCGATACAATTCTGGTTTCGCTACCGATCCTGCCATTTTGTATCGACAAACTGTCGTGGAGGAGGTCGGCGGGACACCCTCCACGACAATATACATCCTTGAAACACGCACGATACAAATGTAGTCTGCCGAACCAGAAATCTGTCAATCCCTTACCTGCCACGTCATTGGCGCTCACTACAATATACAAAAAAAATGATGCAGAACAACGCATATGTCGCTCCTCCTTTGTAGCGCGAGGTGGCCAATTCAGGCCACGTAGCACACCTCGCGCTACATCCTTGGCCTCGCGACTAATTCCCCGATCACCCCAATTTTCGGCCGACTATGTCTGAGACACCCCCATTCTGAGAACGACTGTCACCCCCATTCGAAAAACTTCTGCCTAGGTCGCCAACCATTTTTGGGTTACAAAGTAACCCTCTTACAATCGCTTTGTGTGGCAAAAATATAAGTTATTCTGCATTTATCTCTACGCCGACACTCACACAGCCTTTTTTTGGGTTCCATAGTCACCTTTTCCAATCGCTTCGTTGGTCAAATAAATTATTTTTCTCGCATTTATCTCTGCATAGTTTTCTCGCCACATAAACTAATATTGTTTTAATTCCACACTGTTTTGCCTGATGTTGTCCAAACATTGCCCGCCGTCGCGACCCTGCTCGTTAGGAAATACGATCCTTTGACTTGAACAAGGCGAGACACAAGGTATAAAAGGTCAAAAATACCAAGAAACCACCCAAGGACTGAATATGTTAAAAACATGTGCAAACCTTTTTTTAGTTCATTTTAAAACATAGTCTTCCTCCAATATCATTTAAAACAATTTAGCTCATTTAATGTGTATAGTAGATCTAGAAATCCATCGTATTTCAAAGGACGATTGTGTAATGAAATTTGTTTTTGTATTGAAACTATTTCAATATCTTATTGCTTTACGAAGATTAAAAAGAAACAAAATTACCGGCTTCAAAGCTCATTTTGATCTTTTGGGTCTTGTAATTTTTCCATTTCTAGTCTATAATGAGGCCCAAATAAAATAAATTAACTATCTTGACCACTTTCTACATTTTGTACCATTTAATGCATGGTTAAGTCATTACCCTCCATTTGGAAAAAATACGAGGTTTTGGACGAATTCATCTGACAGAATTGTGTTCTTCATAAGTGAATTTGTCACCAAAACCATTCAAATTACTTTACACGGCACAATACAACTATGGATATGCATGTGGATATCAATATAAATATCTCTCCATAATAATATAATATATGAATATGGGCAACTATATCCGAACTGACTGGTTTGCGACTCGCCTAGACAAAAAGTGACGGGTTCAGATCACGACGAAGATAAGTGCCTCTTCCGAATGCTGTTACATTAAAAATGTCGACTTCGGATTTTCATGTCCAGTTTATGCCTAAGACCAAGCCGCAAACATACGAGGACCCGCTATTGTTGGAATCCAGTATCGCATAGACTAATCCAACGACCGAGTAATCAGCGACGGTCATATATGGCGACCGTTGTGCATGTTCGGCAGGCTCGACGACATTTCGCACAGAGTCAGCCTCAGTTTTCACGTTTCAACAAACAGTGCCCAAAACAATCGCAGCCGCGAGAAATATCGTAGAACTGATAGTGCAAGATCCGTAACAGCCAGAAACTCATCACAACTTTCGCTAGTCCTTGCGCTAGCCGTCGGATAGCGAAAAACAGGCTGGGGAACGCCGGCAGCGGACTCTCAATGGTTCCTATGCGTGAAAAGCGTTTGTGATTCGTTGTTGTCTTCTGCGATAGAACCTTTTTTTTTGCGGCGGTGGTGCCGTGGGTTGGAAACCCGTCGGCCTCGCTGGATAAAGCTGCGTACGCGATTTTGACTGCCATCAACATGTCCATTCTGGCACCCACACGGTCATACGATGGAAATGCGCTCCCAACACAGGCCTCTCCGTACAACCAGGAAACACTACGGCATCTTACAACTATGACTTCCAACCGGAGGCAGTCCGCGTCAAGAGGGGGGTCGAACACGACACCTCCCACAAATTTAACCTATAAATATATATCTATGTATAAGTATAAATGTACGTATTTGAAACATATGTTTTTTGTGGACATAAAGAGATACATAACTCACGTGTATAAAAAACGTTACTGCATGTGTAAACCTATGTGTAGGGTTACTATGTAACCCTATGCATGCTTTGCGTGCAACACCATCCACTTGTTTTAGGTTACATAGTAACCATTTTACAATCGGTTTCTCCTGCAGAAAAAAATTGTGATTGGTCAGAGATGCGTACAGAGGGATTTTTTCAGAATTCAATATTATTTCCGCTCTCTGCGTCGCTCCTCGGACTTCAGGCCTTGCGAGGATCGGACAGGAAAGGCTGTTTGTCCGCGTCCAAACACGGGTTTTTCGCGTAAGAAGGAACCGGACAGAACGGAATCGGACAAGCAAAGCGAGTCAGCTAGATAACGGACAGTACGCTTTGTGCAACGAACTGGACGGGAAGCTTGGCCAAGCTTTCAGTCCAGTCAAGTCACTTGCTTGGCTAGACTAGCCAAACAACTGATCCCGGAAAACGAAACGTTAGGAGAAAAACAATTTGCGGTAGATTAACGCAAAATAAATACAGAAAATTAATTAATTAATTAATATAAATTTACTGAATTTAGACTTTATTATATGAATTTACATCTAAAAATCCCACATTTTCCTTTTTGCCTAGAAAGCATTCATCATTACCCAACATTTCACGATAACATTTTAATGAATGCAAATGTTTCCCTGGAAAAAATTCTCATGTTTTTAGACCTCTAATATTGACAAAATCTAACACGGAACGTACATAGTAGACTTCTTTGGAGTACATAGAAGATCTTTGTACTCTTTTTCATTTTGCGAGGAATTAACGTGGTTCTTCTATCGTCTCACTTTTTAATAAAAATTTGAGATTTTTCTCTTCAGTTCCATTATGAGGGCCGAATGAATAATAACTTTACGCCGTTACTATGTAACCCTGATACTGCTCTTGTTTTTTTTGGGTTACATAGTAACCCTTTGTTTTCTTACTTCTGTGTGTTTGTGCCGTGAGAAAATTGTGATTGGTGGATCGGTCATTTTTCTGACGAATCCACCAGTCAGGATGCAAGCATTTGTAGGACTGCATGCCCCCCCACGTCCGCGGACGCCAAGCGCAGGTCGACCCACTGCAAAAAACTCACGCACACCGACCTAGATAGCCGGACAGACCCCGGATTGTAAGGAATCACTAGTCCGACGATAGAGCAACAGGGTAAGGACTGTACGTTGAGTTGGGTCCAACCTTCGCCTCTCCCTGTCCTGTTTTACAGAACTGGTCGTCATGACAAACTCTTGTGACTTGTGAACCCGGCTTCCAACAGGGTCAAAATGCAATTGAAAGAAAAAAAATTCAACCACCTTCATAGAAGAAGGTAAATAGATTACATTCTGCCTAAAATTACGTCACATTAATTTTCATAACATAATGAAACATTCAAAACTCATCCACATTTGTCAAAGGTTTTTTTTTACCTTCATCACAAATATGTGGAACTAGAATGTTCACGATAGAAGAGCAAATTAATCTCATTAAAATAAATTCATCATGAGATAGAACAAAATTCATGAAAAAAACGAGAAGAAATGCCTTTTGAGGTTCTTCTTCAATATGTTGGTGAATTGTCATACATAAAGTTGTATCGTCAAGCACATTTGTTCAAATTTTGGTTGTTTTTATAGCTTTTACATCCACACAAGCTGGAATAAATCCAGCATTGCTTGAGGTAATTTAGGAAAAGTTCGCCCAAACCATACACAATGTCTAAGAGCACGCATGGACAAACAAAAAACAAATAGTTTGAACGGATGCGGGTGACACTTTGGAAATCCATTAACGACCAGAATTTGATTTCACGGACGAGGTAAAGTCTCATGGCAAACCTTCCATTATGTGGTCCGGATTGCGGGCAATTATTTAGCCTCTTAAGAGATGCTAATATGAATACTTTTGCTCGGTTTCTATGGAACCCTATGCACGCTTTGCGTGAAACACCTGCCTCTTTTTTTTTCCCGTGGTCGTAACCAGTAGGGAGGGGAGGGTCACCGTGACACCAAAATCAGCCCGGGTATTGAGCCCGGTCCCCCAAACTACAGCGAGTATAACTTGGGGTGTTTCCACCATATGCGGAAACTGTTCGAGAGGTATAACGTGGGGTGTCCTTGCCCACGTGCTGCATTGCAAAACGGGGAGGTCCAGCTAAGCAAGTGCGTGTGGTTACGTTTCAATCGCGTTTTGTTTTGGGATTGGATGATTTGTCCACTTTAGTGGATTGTTTCTTGGAGGGTCGATGGGAGGGTGTGTGTCAGCTTGGAGGTGGGGTTACTTTTAGGAGATCGCCAGCGCTCTTGCCAGATTTCGTGGAATAGGTGAGCTCTTATGAGTTCCCAGAGGGGATGTGTGGGGTGTTCGAGGGGCCCAATTAATAGGTCAGTAATGTCGGGTTGTTTCTTTGGGAAAAGGACGGTGTAGATGGTTAGCAATCGTTGAGTAAGGGGTCTCAGATAATAGGCTCCAACGCTAGGAGACCACGGCAACACATCACCTCTCACAAAGACACGGAGGAAACCAGAATTTTCTGATCAATTTATCCTAGGGTGAATATATCTGAGCAGTGTTGTTCGTGCCTCGCATGCATGCAAACTGACGAGTTCGAATCATGACGAAGGCAGGTGCCTCTTTCGAAGACTTGACCATGGAAAATGTCGTCCTCGGATCTTCATATGTATTTGATGCCTCGTGCCATGCCGCATTCATACAAGGTCCCGCTACCGTCGAAATCGACATTTTCATTTCCTGATCGAACAGTCAAATTGCTGGCAATGCTAATTGATACCGAAGTTGGTGTTTGTACAACAAGCTTGCGGAAATATCACGTTGACTCAGCTCCAATTCAGTGGCACCAACGAACAGTTCCCAGACATTCCCCAACCGCAAGGAACATCTAATCTAGAGATCGTATTAAATCTGAGCTGCTCTCATTGGTCTACCATGCATTTGCTACATGCTCGATTCGTAAGTCAAATTTTTATTGTTCAGCTATTGAACAGTTTGGACACATTTCATCGATGGTGCGATGTGTCGAAATCCGAGGAAAAGATTATTCGTCCATCCATCAGTTCCGCTCCATGGTGATTTTGACGGATTTGAACATGATCGCTTTTCCCCTCACACAGGCATTGAATGGAATGGCGCTCCCAAAAAAGGCCCCTCCGATCAACCAGGAAGAGCTAAGGCATCATCCAACTACGACATCCTACGAAAGGCACCCCAAGTCAAGACAGTGGTTGAACAAGGCACCTCTCATAGTTTTATCCTTTATCCTAATGGAAGACAGAGGGTAAGGCTGGTTGCGGTCGAAATGGAAGGTTTGGTTGAACTTCCCAACTCGCGGCTGCTTGGTTGAACTAGAAATCCTAGGCAACAGGTTAGGGCAGCAGCGTTGTTGATGCAGCGTGCAGGCTTCCACGCTTGTTGCTTAAGTCTGCTGCCCCCTCAGTCTGCTGCTCCTGAGTCCAAGTCTGGAAGCTCTGTGTTTGTTACTCAGAAACACGCGCGCTAGTGTTAGCCCTAGAAAGCAGTTGAAAACTGAAAGTGACTGATTAGGAATGAACAATAAGCAACAATGGGAGACCCCTCCAAGTTCTAGCCCCCCCCCACTAGTGTAAGAATTGTTACTCTGCTAACCAGCCAATCAGAAAATAGTCCTAGACCTATTTTCTGGCAGACAGGGTTTTCTCGGTGAGCCATGCCAGACGCCTGACAGCCCAAAACCCGGGCGTTGTCCGTTTTGCGTGAAAACTGGACCTTATCATAACATCGAGGCTACGAACGCAGTCGTGCGGTCAGCTAGAAAAATAGCAGCCAAGAGTTATGGCTGCTCGAACCCAGGTAGTGCCTACGACGGTCAGTGATGCCAAAGAGGGCCACACAGCAGGAGACATGAACCCTAGGCACGGTACGATACTACAGACGCAATGCACACAATCAGAAACAGCGTTGGGTACATGCACAGAGCATCGATAGTGGCAGTGACCGCCGGCGGCCCGACCACCGAGGAGGCCTGCTGATGGAGTTGAGCGCATCACCGGAGGGAGGAGGCTCTAGCAAACGGTGAGTGGGCCTCAGTTTGCGTCGGCTCCACCGAGCGACACTCCAGCAGCGCCGAGTCTCACCGTCAGTCATCTGCACGCCGATGTACACAAGCCGGGAAGACACAACAGAGTACAATGAGAGATGCACGAAAACCAACACTCCCCCATAACTCACAGGCGCAATGCACATGTGCGGGCAGAGACACAGTCAACGACCAGACTCCCCCAGGGCACGCAGAAACGCAGGCAGGGACAAGGAGAGCCACTCACAGACGCACGCCGACCGAACTCACAACCTTCTTGAACAATTCGTGCTTCAATGCCTTGGTCAAGAAGTCAGCCAACTGCCGTGTTGTCTCAACCCACACGATGTTGATGCTGCCGTCATGCAACAACGAACACACATAGTGATACTCAATGTTGATCTGCTTTGTGTGTGTGTGATGCACGCCGTCATTGTCGGTGATGGCCATGGCACTCTCATTGTCACAATGCAACGTGAAGGATGCGACAGACTGACGTAACTCGGACAACAGACGACGCAACCACACACTCTCACACACGCATGAGCCAAGAGCAACGTACTGAGCCTCAGCAGTGATGCGTGCAATGCACCCCTGCTTTCCACCGTGCTAGGACACAGCTGTGCCGCCAATCAGAAAGCTCCAGCCTGTGCAACTCTTACCGTCTGGACTGCTGGCCCAGTCACTATCACTTTACCCTACCGCGACAACAGACGGCTGGCGGCGGAACATGAGACCTCGCCGAGGAGTTGAGACGACATAGCGTAGTACTCGGATCGCGGCCTCGTAGTGGAGGTGACGCAGCTCCTGAGAAAACTGGGCCAGGAGATTTACAGCGAACGCGATGTCTGGGCGCGTCGTCATCGCAAGGAACATCAATGACCCGATGGCTCGCAGGTACGTGGTCACGTCAACGGGCTTCCCCACAACAGCTGGGTCAGGACTCTTCAGCTTCACCTGGCCATCAAGAGACATGGGTGAAGATGCGCTCGGCACGAGTGGCATGTCCTCCGCAAAGCGGGTAGACAGAGTCTGCACATAGGCAGACTGATGGATGTACAGGACGCCCTGGGAGCGATCATGCTCGAGCTCCATGCCTAGGAAGACTCTAGCAGATCCGAGATCCTTCATCTAGTAGGCAGCGTGCAGTAAGTCCTTGACACGCTATATGGCAGCCGTGTCTGGCGATATCATGAGGAGATTGTCGACGTAAACCAGAACAGCAGCGAAAGTCTGGCCTCGCGGACTGACAAATAGTGCGGGGTCAGCTGTGCTGCGCTGGAGCCCGCTACGATGGAGTGTGCTACTGATCTCCTGGTTGAGGCCATAGAGGGCCTTCCGTAGTCGCCACACTCTCCCAATGCCATCGTCGAAGCATGGGGGCTGCACCATGTAGAGCTCCTCACCCTGTAGTGAGCCATGGAGAAAAGCGTTGCTCACATCCATCTGATGCAGCTCCCACCCATGCTGGGCGACCAGGCTGAAGAGCACCCGTCTAGTGGAGAACCGGCCAACTGGAGCAAAGATCTGGTCGTAATCGACCCTAGGAATCTAGGTAAACTCCTTGGCCGTAAGGCGGGCCTTGTACTTGTCCAAGGACTCGTCGAGCTTCCACTTACGCCGAAAAACCCACTTGGCGCCGATGAATTTCCCACCTGGAGGAAGGTCGACTAGGTCGTACACGTGGTGCTCTTGGATGGCAGCGAGCTCATCGACGTAGGCAGCGTCCTAGTGTGCAGCCTCAGGAGAGGCTCGTACCTCGCGCAGGGTGGCTGGGTCCTCCGAGCGTGCTGTGGAGCAGACTGAGAGAGCATGTGCATCTCGAGCCCCAGGTGGGATGTGCGCGAGTGCTGCCACGACAGCGTGCCGATGCTCGTGATCAAGCATGACAGAGCCCAGTGCGGAGCCCGGGTGAAGGTCTGTAATGATGGCCGAGGTGGTCAAGCTAAGGGCCTTGGTGCCAGGATCCCCACTCATGACCGTGGGAGTGGAGGAAACACGTGGAGCCACGGGGTGTCGAGACGCCACGGAGCGCGATGCGACGGTCTGCGCGCTCACCAACGGCCTGGGTCATAGGCTGTCGCCTGGGCCACGTGTGTAGTGTGTCAGGGCAAGCGATGGCACTAAGTCCGACGGGCCAACGGAGGCGGGCGGGGCTGCTGGCCAAGAGGGGCTAGCAGATGCAACCGGGGCTGCTGGCCCGGAGGGGCCAGCAGGTGCAGCAAGGACTGCTGGCCCGGAGGGGCCAGCGGGTGCAACTGGGGCTGCTGGCCCAGAGGGGCTAGTGGACGTGATTAGGGCTGCTGGCCCGGAGGGGCGAGTGGATGCCACTGGGGCTGCCGGCCCAGAGGGGCCAGTGGACGCGACTAGGGCTGTCGGCTCGAAGGGGCGAGCGGACGCGACTGGGGCTGCCGGCCCGGAGGGGCCAGTGGATGCTACTGGGGCTGCCGGCTCGGAGGGGCCAGCGGACGCGACTTGGGCTGCCGGTCCGAGGGGACCAGTGGATGCGACTGGGGCTGCCAGCCCGGAGGGGCCAGTGGACGCAACTGGAGCTGTTGGCCCGGAGGGGCCAGTGGACGCGACTGGGACTGCTGGCTCGAAGGGACTGGGGGATGTGTCACCCGGAATTGGCAAGACGGAGGACGGACTCACCACTCCACCAAACGACACGATAGACACGGACGAGCCGGAGTGAATGAGGTCGCGAGGAAACAGGTCCTCAAAGAAGAGGGGATCGTGGGACTCGACGATGCAGTACTGGAGGGATCCCAAAAGCGCCAGGCCTTGGACTGTCGAGAGACACCGAGGAAGGTTCAGGGACGTACGTGAGGGGCGAGCTTGCCGCCCTGCTGCGGGGCAAGCAGCCACACAATGGCCACGCAGCCCTAGACGCGAACGGGGAGGAGGTCAGCATGCTGACCGCACCAATGCTGGTACGGCATGGACTGGTGGGGAAGGGGACCAAGGGGAATCCGGTTCCAGACCCAGGTCATGTAGGCCATGGCTTCAAAATAGAAGCCATCTAACTCGACCCGCATGGTGTGAACGGCGTCGGCCATGGTACGGTTCCACCGTTCGGAGACACCGTTTTGGGTGGACATGTAGGGCGCAGATGTCTCATGGTGGATCCCACAGGAGGCGATAAAGGTCGTGGTCTCACCTATTTACTCACCACCGCGATGGGAGCAAAACCGGCGAAGAGAGTGGTCACACTCGCGTTCCGCAAAGACAAGCCAGTCTTGGATGGCTCGGGCGACATCGCTCTTCTATCGAAGGCAGAAGACCCAGCGGTAGCGAGAATAATCGTCAGTAAAGGTGAGGACACAGCGGCCATGCTCACCGATGGACTCGGTGGGGAGAGGACCCATGACATCCGAATGGACGAGGTCGAGAGGGACGGATGCACAGGAGGAAGACAAAGGGTACGTGGACCGTTGCATCTTCCCCTGAGTGCAATCAATGCACTCGGTGGGGCACGGGAGAGGGAAAGTCACCAGGTCAAGGCCCTTGGCCGGCTGGGTGCGAAGCATGTTGTCTACGGCGGCAGAGTGGACGTGGCAAAGGCGGCGGTGCAAGAGGCGGGTGTGCTTAGGAGAGAGCGTGCTGGTTACAAACACATGGCCTGTGGTGGCCGACGGGGAGGAGACGGAAGGAGAGGAGGAGAGACGAGGTACATGCCACAGGTTGCCACGGGCTGTGGCGTGTAGTACGACAAGACCAGAAGGACGCAACGACATAGTGCCAACACCTCGCGCATGCACAACGTCCATGCTCATGCGGTCAAGGGCAGTGATGGACAGGAGGCTGAGTTCGAGACCTGGGACGAAGAGGACATCGGTCAGAAAGACGTCACCGACAGGACCACAGAAACGAACGACACCAACACCACGGACAGGCAATACCCGTCCGAAGCCCGTCCGGACACCGAAGACATCGCCTACAGGACCGAGCATACTACAGGCTTCACGAGAGGCCGTTATGTGATGTGTGGCCCCGGAGTCGATGATCAAGGTCTCAACAGGGTCCTGGACGGGGGTCGCCAGATCGCTAACGGTCACATGGCAGCAAGCAAGGGGCGCGGATGCGGTGGAAGGAAGCGTGAACCGAGACTGCCAATCGTCAAGCCACGCAACGTCGTCATGGAAAGGGGTAGAGGAGACCACGGGAGATGACGAGACATACGAGGAAACTAGACACGATCGCAGCTTAGAGGTGGAGCGCGATGAACTGCTCCAGCTGATGCTCACGGGAGGACGACCTGGGAGTGTAGATGGAGTGCGAAGTGACGGCACCAGAGCCCGGGTAAGAGGAGGACTGTGCCGGTGAAGGAAACGGAGGCGCCGACGACTGTGGATGGGGCGGCTGCGGTGTTGGTGTCGGCTGGATGGGTGAAGCTACCGGAGTGGTGGAGCTCCTGGTCGAGGCCAAGGCGTCAGAGCTAGCGATAGCTACGGTGGCAGAGGCGAGACGGCGCTCCCGCTGGCGACGCATGGTGGCAATGACGCGTGCCTTGTCCGTCGGCAGAGGACATGTGTACCACCCGTGCCCGGGCTGACCACAGTTGTGGCAGACCGAGCCGCCACCACTGCACCCGGTCGACAGCTGCTGCTGTTGCTGCTACAGACCCTTGCCTTTCTTGTTCCGACGCTTCTTCTTCCCCGACGACGATGAGGTAGCAACGGCGGGGGAGGCGACAGCCACGGAGGCGACGGCAAGGGAGGCAAGAGCCTCCGTACGCTGGAGTCAGGACTCCAGACGAGCCTCCTCAATCCAGAGGAAGAACTCGTATGCCCAGGGCATGAGAGTGCCCTGGGCCGTCATGGTGGAGAGGACGTCGTGAGAGTAGTGCACAAAGACGTCCCCGTATGCGTCGGTGGCACCGCGCTTGATGGTGAGGAGCGCGGCTAAGGGGGGTGGGGCAGAGGTGCCGAGGCAACAAAGGATGTCCTCCGTCGGCTGCCAGTAGGCGGTGACCGTCTCGGTCTCCCCCATGTGCAGGGAGTTGAACTCCCGTAGCAGGCGGCTGGTCTCAGCCTCGCTGGACAGTCGATGGGGACGAGTGAGGACGTGCCACGCGGCTGCAGGGTCTGGGGTGGCACCAGCCATGAAGTCGCCGAGGAAGGGCTCTAAAGCGAGGCGGGAAGCCGGAGGGGCGATAGGGACTAGAGCATGTACGCCACAACTAGCGTCATACAACTGGTCGGCCAAGGTGGGATCATACGGGAGGGTGTAGTATGCCCACAGGCCCTCACCCTGCGTCCAGATACAGAAGCTGAGCTCCCAGCTCCAGAATTGCTCGCCGGCCTGAAGCGACGGCGGCGGCGTCTCAAAGTCCTTCTGCCTATGGCCGGCGTCCAGAGTGGGGCCAAGGATGGAAGTCACTGTCTGCCGTTGGCGCTGAGTCTACTGCTGCGCCAGGTAGTGCGTGACAGCAGACACGGCTGGATTGGCGTGCCCTGGAGGGATGAAGGGTGGTGGCGCACTAGTGGCAGTCTGGGAGGCCAATGGCTGTAGGGCTGCAAGCTATTGTGTCAAGGCGGCAAGTTGTTGCTGAAGAGCAGCCAGGGGGTCAGGGTTGCCGCCAACGACGCAAGAGGGCTGCTGCTGCTGCTGCTGCTGTCGCTACTTCTGTTGTTGCTACTACTGCTACTGCTGTTGCTGCTGTTGCTGCTGCTGCTGTTGCTGCTGCTACTGTTGCTGCTGCTGCTACTACTATTCTTGTTGTTGCTGCTGCTGCTTCTGCAGCCGCTACAAGAAAGGGGGGTTGGAGGTCCCCCCAAGAGAGGAGGACCCCTCCCCACTGAGGCTGCCAGCCATGGTTTGGTGCCCCTTGTTTTTTTTTGTTGTTGATGTCAGCAGTGACGTCAGCTTAGGACGGCTGACGTCAGCAGCTGTCGCCGCGGTGTCGGTAGGACAGCTGCCATAGATGACTCTCTATCTACCCTTTGGTGTTCTTCCCCCTTCCCCTTTTCCTTTTTTTATGTTGATGACGTCAGCAGTGACATCAGCAGTGATGTCAGCAGTGGGATGCTGACGTCAGTAGCGGCGGTTGTTGGGGCCGCTACTATAGTTACTGCTACTGTTGCTGTTGCTGCTGCTGTAGCTGCTACTACTGCTGCTGCTACTACTGCTGCTGTTGCTACTATTACTGCAGGTGCAACTTCTAGTGCTACTGTTGCTATTGCTGCTGCTGATGCTGTTGTAGCTGCTACTGCTGCTGCTGTTGCTACTGTTGCTGCTATTGTTGTTACTGCTACTGCTGATGCAGCTGCTGCTACTGATGCAGCTGCTACTGCTGATGCAGCTGCTGCTGCTGATGCAGCTGCTGCTGCTGCTGTGGCTACTGCAGAAGTTGTGACAACTGCTGCAGCCGCGGCAGAGAAGCTGGTGGGGTGGGGGAATTTTTTTTCCTGTTTTTTCCCTTTCGTCTGTCGCAACGGGCTCCGCCCCTCGCTATGGGCAGTGGGCAGCGAGATCGATGTTTGATGCAAGCAGCGGGCTCGCTGCCCGCAGCCCGTCGTTTGTGGCGAGCTGCGGGCTACGAGCAGCAGCAGCCGCTGCTGGCTTCTTCTAGTAGCTACTCATTGCTGCTGCTGCTGTTGCAGCTGGCTGCTGCTGCGGCTTGCTGGTACGGCTGCTATAGCCTGCTGCTGCTGCTGCTTGCTGCAACTACTGCTGCTCGCTGCTGCAGCTGTTGCTCGTTGCTGCAGATGCTGCTTGTTGTCGCTGCTGCTCGCTGGTGCTGCTGCTGCTTGCTGCCGTTGCTGCTACTGCTGCGGGCTGCTGTTATTGGGTGTCGCTGCTGCTTGCTGCTGCAGGCTGCTACTGCTATGGGCTTCTTTAAGCTGTTGCTGCTGCCCGGTACTACTGCTGCACGCAACTGTTGCTGGCTGTTGCTGCCACTGCTCGATGCCGTTGCTTGCAGCTGCTGCTGCTGCTTGCTGGTGCCAGTCACTACACCTGGGTGACGTTGCAGTGTGCGTCGTCGCCCGCAGGTGGTGGACGCGGCCTGCTGCTCACCTCCTCGCTTCACGCGTGGGGGTCAGTGCTGCCAAAAAACTTTCGGCAGCATTTCCCCTGGCCCAGTGGCTGTGGGAAAAAATCTGACGCCGCCACTAGGCGGGTCAATGCTGCCGGAAAAAATCCGGTAGCATTTCCCCTGCACTGGCGTATATGGTGGTCCGTCCGCGCTGTCTGGCACCTGTACGCCAGTCTTCTGCCGCTGCTGCTACGCTCTGGCTCTGATACCAAACTAGAAATCCTTGGCAGCAGGTTGGGACATCAGCGTTGTTGATGCAGCGTGCGGGCTTCCATGCTCGTTGCTTAATCATGCTGCCCCCTTAGTCTGCTGCTCTAGAGTCTAAGACTGGAAGCTCTGGGTTTGTTACTGAGAAACACGTGCGCCAGTGTTAGCGCCAGAAAGCAGCTGAAAACTGAAGATGACTGATTAGGAATGAAGAATAAGCAACAATGGGAGACCCCTCCAAGTTCTAGCTCCCCCCCACTAGTGTAGAACTTGTTACTCAGCTAACCAGCCAATCAGAAAATAGTCCTAGACCTATTTTCTGGCAGACAGGGTTTTCTCGGTGAGCCCTGCCAGACGCCCGACAGCCCAAAACCCGGGCGTCGTCCGTTTTGCCTGAAACCTGGACCATACCATAATACCGACGCTGCAAACGCAGTTGTGTGGTCAGAATTGGCTAGAAAAATAGCAGTAAAGAGTTATGGCTGCCCGAACCCAGGCAGTGCTTACGACAGTCAGTGATGCCAAACAGGGCCACATAGTATGAGACATGAACCCTAGGCACAGTACGATGCTGCAGACACAATGCCACAATCAGAAACAGCGCTGGGTGCATGCAGACAGTATATGCAGTGGCAGTGACCGCCGGCGGCCCGACCGCCGAGGAGGCCTGCCGATGGAGCTGAGCGCATCACCGGAGGGAGGAGGCTCCAGCGAACGGTGAGTGGGCCTCAGCGTGCATCAGCTCCACCAAGCGACACTCCAGCAGCGTCGAGTCTCTCCGTCAGTCATCTGCACGCCGATGTACGCAAGCCGGGAAGACACAACAGAGTACAATGAGAGATGCACGAAAACCAACAGGTTGCTTTGGATGGTCGAAACATCGATTTTTAACAATTTTCGTCAGCATTTTCTCCAAAATCCTGCCGGTTGCCAATGTCAAAGCTGTGTGTACATGAGACATGCGCACATCCACCCAATAAATTCATGAAACTCTGTGTCCTTCACGTCCTACATAGCGCTAGGCAACTGAATACGTCACGGACGTGCGTGGGTGAAGTCTATGGTTTCACCCATATCCACCCGTACTCACCTATTCCCACCTGCAATGGGAAGCTGGCCGTGCCTGCCAGATCGTGAAATATATGCATGCAATAAGAAATAAATGAGGCAGCGAATCTCGCTTGCCAGTTGTATGCTCAGCTAATGGTGGTTAAAATAAAATAACACAAGCTCGCAAAAACCACCCAACCACTAAACTCAACTGAGCGGAAGGAGGAAGGTACGTAGCAGCATCCAATTTGGTCGCAATCGTGGGTTGAGTTCGTTCAACCCACGATTCCAACCGCAACCACCCTCACCCAGAATGGATTGACAAGAAGAGAGGAGAGGGACGGATTGAAAGAGGATTGGCAGGAGAAAGTGGAAACGAGGGGGTTTTGGAGAGACGGGTACGTTGTGTGGCCAATGCGATGTTTGGCAGCTCTTTTTTTGGTATCTTGGGCCGGGGTCACAAGCCATCAGATGGGATTAAAAAGAAGCAGAAGCTGCAAAATTCAATCGGACGGATATTCTGGGACGATTGACTGGCCATCATGGTCGCGACATCGGCCATCGCTGATGGGCAAAAATATCAAGTTTTTCCCGCCACTAGTTCAATTTTGAATTTTAAAAAGGGTGAACGGGTAACCCGACATTCGCCCATCACCTCCCCATCAACTATTTTGGTTGATGGGCGCTAATGGGCAGTAATGTGTGGTGACGGCCAGGTGCAGCTCTCGGTCATGCTAGCAGCGGCAGTGGTACAGGTCCATCACCATGACGGTCATACGCCATCAGTCCTATCATGTATCACGACCGGTTGTGGTGGTGACGATGCTGGCGCGAACATTTCGAATCTTTGGAGCCAACTGCGAGGACGGTGAGAGATGCGAACCTTCGCGTCGGAACAGACGCCATCAGTCGGCCATCAACCACTTTTCCTCGTTGAATTTTCAAGCCCATCAGTGATGGCTTGTGACCCCGGCCTTGTATGTATCACAAATGACGTGGCGCGTATGGGTCTGACCGATTTTTGGTCGGGCCTAATAGCTCGGATACCCGCACCGTGCGCACTATTAAGCTGGCTTACCCGCGAGTCCACATTTTGACATGGCATATCCACCTCTTAAAAATCATAAATGAGGTATCCGACCCTCGATCACCATGCTCGATCAGCGACATGCTTTGCTGATTGACCATGGCGACAAGGGTCATGTGACCGTCACTCCATCGCGATCGAGCGAAAATGCCCCTTTCAAACTTTGGACTCTTTTTTCATGGCAAACAAACCACCCCTGGTTTATGGAGAAAATACGTTCAAACCCAACCCATCTTTGCATCCCAGGCTGAGGGTTTTATTTTTAACGGGGGCATCTGCTTGGCTCCGCGGTAGCAAGGCCGAGTATATTCCCTTTTAACGCATAGGTTTCACGGACCCCCCACGCAAATCCCACGCAAACCCCTTCCTCCAACGATGACAAACACCTCAAAAGAGGGATTCGTCATTTTTCAAAGAGCATGATGACGTCAGCATTTCGACGTTGCATTCCATGTAGTGACGACATAGATTTTTGTGGATATGTTGTTTATTTTTTCTGACCTGTGGATATCGTGTCTTTAATTTAGTCTGTACTGGGCATGTCGTGCCTAATTTAGTAGGTGCGGACACGCCGGCTTAAGTTTTGGACATGGTGGGTATCTAGTTGCTCTATCCTTTTTGGTTGGGCACTCCACAAATGTATCATGCGTGTTTTGGGGTTGTATGTTGTGGAGCTTGTGGTGCCCACCTCCTCCACGACAATTTGCCACTACAACTCGCCATGATCGGTAGCGAAACCAGAGTTGTAACCATACATTTATTGACTTGTCTTTGGCCTCGTCTTTGACCAACAAGCAACTACCAGAGGGCGTCGTGGAGAGTCGCATGGCAACCCTCACCGAGGCTCTCTATAAAGGGGACGACAGTGCAAATTCACATCGCCATCAACCTTGTGTTCCGTGTCGTGTTCTCCAACTTTTTTTGTGTACATTGTCATCAAAATTCGGTATGTATTTTTTTTGGCACGGCGCTGACTACATCGTATACTACCCATAGTCGCGCGCATCCTGTCCATTTCCAACAGCTCCTCGGCATTTTGCTGCACCTGTATTTAATCCTGCGGAATTGAACCCGGGTCTCCGGTGTCATGTGCTGGGCCGGCAGTGCATGTGCTGAGCGTAGCTGTTGCCATTGAAGCTCTAGACCAACAACCAAGAGCAGCGTCGGTTTACTTCACACGTGGTTCGCACACGTGTAAAGTGAATTTTTCGAATGGGTTCTCTTAGATTTGTCGAAATAATCCGAACTGTTTTGAAAAATTCCACGACATGTATCAATAGAAGAACTCTATATCGACTTCTTTTAGTGTACTTTCCTGACGTTTTGTAGTGGAGGGGCAAAGCGCTATGGTCTCCACGACAAGAATCGTGGCTAAAATGGCGGAAGATACACTTGATGTGGGAGGACATCGCGCCAGACCTGATTTCTGTCAGCTTTCGTCAGCCGAACCACTATTCTATTAGAAATCGTCAACCAAGCCTCTTACCGCCCAATACAAGACAAAAGAGAAGGATGTGGATTACGGCACCGGTTGCCGGGATCGACTCTCGGTGGTGCATTGTCAACTCACAATTTCTTTGCAAACTTGTCGTGGGTATCCGGATCCGGCGGTGCCACCAACATAATGTCTGGGTATATACATTTTTCATGTAAAGTGTCCAGAATAATTGTTTATTTGTATTGGCAGAGGTTTGACGCTACATAATACAAAAAATCATATGAAAAATTGTAACAAACGTCCTTTGCTAATGGGTAGAGGAGTAGAATGAAGCCCTCCGAACAGAATACTTGGCCTCGTCGGCTCAACCAGCGGGTAAAATCCCACAGTGTGGGCGCCGGAGCGCGACCCACCGACCAACGTATCGTCATAGAGCAGGATTCTGCAGGACATTTCCTGCTCTGCTCATGTCATTGGATGGACCTGGATGGTCCATCCTCTTCCACTACAGCTAACTACTAACCAATCAGCGAAAGGGGAAATCCTGACCTGGCACATATTTATGTTTGGGATAATATCCGACTGACCCAGAATACCTGTTTGGGTGTGTAAAATACCCGGGTGCTTGGTTGGTTCTACCCAAGGGGTAGAGACCTATTTTGTACCATGACTAGGTCACCGTGTTACATTCCTCCCCCTTTAGCTACAAACCGTCCTCTGTTTGCAAAGGAAAGATGTTCACTCGACAAACCAAGTGCGTAAGGAGAGTACAAAGAGCGAGTGAAACGTCAACATGACGCTTGTATCCACAGGAAGTTGTATGATACATGTTAAGCCAGTACATGGTATTTGCAAGTGCATGTATCTATGTTACATGCTCATCTTCCATGTGATACAAGGATGTGTCAGCTTCTAACCGAGGCATGATATTCCATCACAAGGACCCACAAGAGGGTCCATACACATGTGGCTTTGATGCTTGAAGGTTCAACGAAGCTTCATGAATCCATTTTGGTGAGACATCGCTCATCTTATGTTGACACAGCAATAACATCTTCCACGCTTGAGCATGGGGTTTTCATGCTGGATATCGAAGAGAAAGCTATGAGATGGAAAACTGTTTTCCTGGTGGTCTTTGGGTGTTCAGCCTTGGGATTGCAGCAACGCGTCCTCCCCCTTTTGCTGAGGAGCATCCTCGCGACAAGTGTCTGGGAAAATACTTGTCGGGTTGCAATAACGTGCCACCGTCCCCGAAGGAACATTCTCTTCGTGGAGCTTACGCCAGGGTGGTACCCCCGGGGGCGTGATCAATCAAACTCAATCTCATCCTCCACAAGGGTTTCAACTAAGGAAATCCCAGGGAAGTTTTGCATGTGGTCAGGTCCACATGTGGCTACCGTAGCCGGTTCAGTTGGGTTGGCTGAACAACCATTCCTGAGTGAGTCCTCGGCTCGAAACTTTCATGGTGGCCGGTGTCGGCGCCGTGTAACAAGTGTAAACATGTCATGTGACGATGCTTACGGACCAACTGAACATTGCAGACCACATGGTCTTCCATTGTATGGGACATTGCCAAGCGTGTCCGGTACACGACGTTGTCATAGCATAGGTCTCCCTGTATACGTGTCTACCATAGTGTGATGACGGATGAGACTGTCATTTGGTAACACGGAGACCTAGACGGAAGGCACCTGAAGCCTGCCGTCCCCGCACTCGACGGATGAGTGGGTACAATCGGATGTTGTGTGGTCTAAGACTTTCTACCGTGTGGAGATAATCCCTGGTAGACACACAACCCATCTTCTTAGACCAGAAGAGTGTTCATTGCACATTGCAAAGGTGCCAAGTGCCCAGTCTTGAATAACGCGGTGGGTGAGACCCAAAAATCTGACGTTAAGACTGTTGGAAGAGATGGGCAACAAAATGCCACATGAATTTGTGTAGTTGTGCTTTGCACACGTATTTTTTGAATCACCCAAACACATCATAAGCATGACTGAAGGTGTGAAATGGGTCATTCTCGTGGAAGTTGGGAGCTTCGGGTGTGATCACTCAAGGAAGGTGATCAAACTCGGATTACTCGAGCAATGTCATCCAACTTGAACTTTTCTTGCATCCCATACTTGCTGGGGTGAAAAGAAGTTGGAATGTTGTGTTCCATAGTATGGTTTGTGCCTTGCATGCACAATACTAAGGTATGTCCACAGTACGTGTCGATCCTTGAAGGAGTACGTAAACATCCAGGGATGCCCTGTTCTTCCTGAAACATCTGGGAGAGGTCCAAAGATCAGCATCGAAAAGCATTGGTACAAAAGTACACTTCTTCAATGTGTGGACCATTGATCATTGCCCATTGCCTTGGAAGGCTACATCTGGTGCTTTTAGTCACTCTCGTGGTCTGTAACCAACAGTGAACACCAGAGTGTCTTATGGGTAGATCATGTCACCATGAGTTTGACGAAATATCGTCATCCAATGGACATCTCATTGGGTTGTATAGCATGATGTTTTTATGTGACCACATAATCATGCTTACCTTATCACATTATGACCTTGTTCTAGTGCGTAAAGTAGGTATTGTACCCATCGTTGATGAGTGAACAAGGGTGTCATGTATATCCCAATGGAATTCAAATAGTGCTCTATAGATGAGCAACTGCCGGACTGGATCAATAAGGAATCTAGTAGTGCACATTCGGGTAAAGTGAATGTCATCAAGATAATGACTCAAGTACCCGTATTCTGCATGACAGAATGAGGGGCTATGAGTGGTTCCAAATCTAGAGCTATACTAGCTCAAAAACCAGCTCTAATGATTTAGATGCTGGGTAGATGGCACCGTCGTAGAGGTGTCATCCAAAATATTGTGCATTTGGTTGGATCATGCTATGTTTTGACATTGCCACGTGTATGGCGAGCATGAACGTCCTTGGTGCACTTCGAGTACTGATACACAGCCATGATGGTGAGTGTCCTCGATAGTAGCACACTTGCACATTGTCTTCCCGAGCCCTGGTTGTAGCATAGGAGATCGAGGATCACGAAGTACGTAACACACGGAGTGTTGCTCTTCATGATTCATCCAACATCAATCTTTATGGTAGGGAGACATGTGTCACAGTGTGAGTACAGACCCCCTTGCCGCTTCGCAACCATGATGTCTCCATGCTTACGAACATGGTTGATATTTGACCATGTTGGCTAGCATAGTCCAATGTGGACTGCATCATGGTAAGAGAAACCCTCACAGTGAAGACAAGGTGGAAGCTGTCCTCCTTGCATCGTACATTGTGTATATGGCCATGAAGAAATTCCATGACGCATTCAACAATGTTCCTCATCCATGTGTTGACATGGACCAAGCAAAGTGAGAACATAGGGATTCAACCATGCCTCCTTGTGTTATATAACACCTTGCTCTAATTGAGCATGTTAAGGTGTTAGGACTCGTAAAGAGCATGCTCGTCAAAGCCTTCAGCATTAGCTCGCCCGTTTGGTTTTGTGCCAAATCAGTGTTAGAAGATGATGCCTTCTTGGATAGGAGTTTGCATCCATCTTAAACATAGGATTGACGAGCAGCCAAGGCACATGCCGGGTATTGAATGCCACGGGCAAGTGAGTTGACATATCGTCAAGTAAGTTATATGACCAGGAGTTTCACCACAGGTGTGGCTGACCTGTAACATGTCCTAAGTACATTGTATACTCTGTACACGTGGTCCAGGAGACAGAGAGATGAACTATGTTCATGACTTGAACAGTGTCAATTCATGATATGCCTTCAAGCATGAAGGCTACCGATTGCATGTGTCACGTATCACGAGCTTAGAGCCTCATGGGCTTTGTCGTGGACGACATGCATTCCGGCTCATTGCTTTGCCATTACCGACATGCGTTTGAGCACTGTCGTTCATCATGTTGTAGTACATGGTTTGGCAGTTGTAGCTTTGTCTATGATAAGATGTGACTCAGACACGCCTGTTGAGGTCGCTTTGATGTTGTACAGCATGCATTATGAGTCTGTGCCTCAGCACATATGTTGCACGTAACTGAAGCATGCACTTTGATGTACGTCAAGGATGCTTGGTGCATGCGTCAACCATTAAGATTGATGTGCAATACACCATGGATGGATGGGTGAAATTGTAAAGAATCAACGCTTTCATGAGTACAATTCAGAATCTCCAATATCAAAGACGTGTCTAGGGTGGAAGTACTGTCCCTGACGTTGTACCCAATGACGTCAACCTCGTTGTCCAGAGGATTACCCATATGGATGTCGTGGTGTTGCTTGTGAGACAAGCTATACCAGGTTTATGATCAAGATCGATCATGATCTGCTAGCCAATACCTGGTCATAGACAGGGTGCTGGATCATTAGATCTTTTGGCTGACTCAGCTGGCCATGCCACAATAACCTGTGGCTTTTGCAACAGCTAGGTTGTTGTCCACCTCATGATGATCCCCAAGTGCCCCTTTTGCTCATGTAGCCTATGGCCCGAGCAATTCAAGTCAGTGTTGAGGCACCATAGGTACCTCCCAAAACTGCTGTAATTGTTTCGTTCCCGACTCATGGTCATTGACCAAAAGTATCAGGAGAAAGAGGTGGGATCAAAGGTGCTTGCAAAATAGACCTTACACTGTCGTTTGGTTAGTAGGGTTATTCTGTAGCAATGGTTGTCGCGGAGCCAGTACTGCCCGTCTGCATCCACTAAGTCCTCATTGAGACAATCCCTTGTAGGCCCGTAGCCGCACAAGGTGTTTGAGTTGGGACTTGGGAAAGGACGGGAGTTGGATTCGTCTCTTTTGGACTCCGGTGTCTCTTTCAAGAGAGAACCCGGGTCTATTGGGTTACAATCCAATAGTATCTTGGTTGCTGTGTGCCGCAACTACCATTTGATGGTAAACCCATCCGTAGAACAAATTTTTGTCCAGCCGATTATGTGGAGCGTTAGGTCTCATCTGCTGATTAACATCAGCAGGCCAACTACCAAACTTTGGTAGTTTTCAGCAACAAAAATGTTCGCACTGTTGGCAAGGCCCATGCTGCATGCTAGGCATGCTAGACAAGCTCATCAAGTTCACACTACTGCTTTTCAAAGTAGCAGGGTGAACAAGCGATCATGGTTGTTGACACTGATCAAAGATCCAGTGGAACTTTGATTCCACTGTGCGAGTCAGCACGGCTCAATTTTGATTGAGAGTGGCTATTGTTAGCAAGCCCGTAGTACAAGCCAACATTAGGCAGTCCAACTTTATGTAAGGGAGGGTGGGTCGGTATTAACATGCCCTTGCACATTGCTGGCCGGTTGCCAACAAGATATATACCAGAGTAGCATGGTTTGTATCGCTGCTGGCGACATAAGGGGAGTGTACGCCGCTGCTAGCAAAGCCAAAAGAATGTGTGCCACGGGTGGCAAGGTCAGTAGGGAATCTACCACTGCTGTTAGCGTCACTAGTGACCTCGTCTTTGTTGGTAGTGCCAGCGCCGCTCATGCCATTGCTGGAAGCGCCATCAAGGCGTCTACTGCTACTGGCGATGCAACCACAACTCCTGCCACTGCTAGCAATGACAACAGGGCGTGTGTTGCTGCTGGCGATGCAAAAGCAGCCTCTGACGCTGTTGGCAATGCCGGCAAGGCATGTGCCTCCAGCACAGCTTGTGCCGCCGCTATCAACTCAAGCAGGGTGCTTGCTGCTCGTGGAAGAGCCAGCCAAGTGTCTGCTGCTCCTCGTGGTGCCAGGGCAGCCCTTACCAGTGCTTGCAATGCCGCAGCGCACCTGCTGCTACTGGAAGTGCCAGGCAGTCCCTACCGCTACTGGCAACGCCAGCAGGGCGCTTTCCATTGCTGGGAATGCCAGCAGGGCGCTTACCATTGCTGGCAACGCCAGCAGGATGCTCGCTGTTGCTGGCAAAGCCAGCAGAGCGTCAGTTGCTCCTGAAGATGCCAATTAGCCCTTTGTCGCTGCTGGCAACGCCCGTAGGGCGCTCGTTGTTGCTAGCAAAGCCAGCCGAGCGTTAGCTGCTGCTGGCAGTGCCAGGCAGCCCTTTGCCACTGCTGCCAATGCCAGTACGGTGCTTGTTGCTGCTGGCAAAGCCAGCCGCGCGTCAGCTGCTGCTAGCGGTGCCGAGCAGCACTTTGCCGCTGCTGGCGACGCGAGCACGACGCTCGTTGCTGCTGCCAAAGCCAGCCGAGCGTCAGCTGCTGCTAGCGGTGCCGAGCAGCCCTTTGCCGCTGCTGACAGCGCCAGCAAAATGTGCCCTGCTGCTGGTGAAGCCAGAGAAGCCTCTGTCGCTGCTGGACGTGCCAGCAGGGCGTGCGCTACTACTGGCGAAGCCAGGGCAGCCTCTACCGCTGCTGGCGACGCCAGCGGGACGTTAGCTGCTGCTGGCAGCGCCACCGTAGCTTCTGCCATTGCTGGCAATGCCAACAGGGTGTGCACTGTTGTTGGCAGTGCCAGCGCAGCTTCTGCCGCTACTGGCAACGCCAGCAGGGCGTGTGCTGCTGCTGGTGAAGCCAGAGCAGCCACTGTCGCTGCTGGCCGCGCCAGCAGGGCGTGCGCTACTACTGGCGAAGCCAGGGCAGCCTCTACAGCTGCTGGCGACGCCAACGGGGCGTGCGCTGCTGCTGGCAGTGCCAACGTAGCTTCTGCCGCTGCTGGCAATGCCAGTAGGGCGTGTGCTGCTGCTGGCAGCGCCAGCGCAGCTTCTGCCGCTGCTGGCCACGCCAGCAGGGCGTGGGCTACTACTGGCGGAGCCAGAGCAGCCTCTGCCGCTGCTGGCCGCGCCAGCAGGGCGTGCGCTAATACTGGCGAAGCCAAGGCAGCCTCTGCCGCTGCTGGCGATGCCTGCAGGGCATACGCTACTGCTGGCGATGCTAGCGCAGCCATCGCCGCTGCTGCCAGCGCCAGCAGAGCGTTCGCTGCTGCTTGCGATGCAAGCGCAGCAAATGCCGCTGCTAGCAGCGCCAACAAGGCGTTCGCTGCTGCTGGTGATGCCAGCGCAACCATTGCCACTGCTGGCAGTGCCAGCAAGGCTTTTGCTGCTACTGGCGATGCCAACACAGCCACTGCCGTTGCTGGCAACGCCAGCAGAGCGTCGCCTGCTGGTCGCACCAGGAGGCCGTCGCCTGCTTGACGAACCAGCAGGCCGTCGCCTGCTGGTCGCACCAGCAGGCCGTCGCCTGCTGGTTGCACCAGCAGGCGGGCGCCTGCTGGGCGAACCAGCAGGCCGTCGCCTGCTGGTTGCACCAGCAGGCGGGAGCCTGCTGGTCGCACCAGCAGGCCGTCGCCTGGTGGTCGTCCCAGCAGGCCGTCGCCTGCTGGTCGCACCAGCAGGCGGGTTGCCGCCCTTGGAGGGTGTCCGTCCGGCTTGCTGGAATGCCCAGCATTGCCGGCTTCCTTGCGGGGGGGTTCCCCAGCAAGGGACGCGCGAAGCGCGTTTCCCAAGTCAGTGGGCGCCACTACGCCATAACGGGGCCGGGAATAAAACCGAGGCGCCCAACCTCGTTTTGCTGTCCCCGTGTCCCGCGTTGGGACCAGGGTGGAGAGCAGGTGTTCGGCCGCAGAACCGCCCCATGTTCGCGCTCGGCCGTTGCTCTTTCTTGGAGCGACGCCGAGGCGAGCCATGGCGGGTTAACGCCATGGCGGGGTTCCTTTCACTCGGCCCGTCGGTCGCCCTGGGCTCAGCCCGTGCGCAACCCGTTAATCGCGGCGTAGCCCGTCGGTCAACATCGCACGGCTGCGATGACCGGAAGTAGGACGCGAGCAAGTGTCCGGGGGGGTTTTTTCTGACATGGCCTCCGAACTGGAGGAGTGCAAACATTGTCCGCCCGTCAGTGACCCCGGGTCCCAATGAAGTGAAGCGGGGAAGTCGTAGGTCTCCAGAATCGTGCGGTGGCTCGAATGCCAATGTAACAAACGTCGTTTGCTAGTGGGTAGAGGAGTAGAATGAAGCCCTCGGAACGGAATAGTTGGCCTCGTCGGCTCAACCAGCGGGTAAAATCCCACGGGGTGGACGCCGGAGAGCGACCCACCGACCAACGTATCGCCATAGGGCAGGATTCTGCAGGATATTTCCTGCTCTGGTGATGTCATTGGATGGACCTGGACGGTCCATCCTCTTCCACTACAGCTAACTACTAACCAATCAGCGAAGGGGGAAATCCTGACCTGGCAGATATTTATGTTTGGGATAATACCCGACTTACCCAGATTACTTGTTTGGGTGTGTAAAATACCCGGGTGGTATTTCTTGGTCGGTTCTATCCAAGGGGTAGAGACCTATTTGTACCACGACTAGGTCGTCGTGTTACAAAAAGTCTGGAAATATCTTATGAAGGGCTCATACATTTTTTTAGCTTCCAGAATGTAGAGAAGTCCAAGCAATGGCCTCGTTTGCAAGTTCCATTATCCAAGTTTAAGGGTCTGAAGAGCAGGCAAAACAATTGGTAATGTTATAACCACACTCACTGCCGGTAAACATAATAATCTATCTATCACACCCGTCGGGTTGCGGCACGACACAGATGGTGCATGCGGTAAAGTACGTATTGTAATCTGACATAGCATGGCGAAGCGTTTGCGATCGGATGTGACTAACATTAAAGGGTTTGTTTGGGATGAATGGCATAAGACTGTGAATCGCAGTCCTATGCCGATAAACAACTAAAAGAAATTTTTTGTTGACCTAATCCAACTTCCGCATTGACTCTCCAGCAATGCGACTGCCAGCATAAAGCAAAACAGGCAAAAGATGGCAAATGGCTAGGCAATGAAAAGGAAAAATATTGCTTTATAATACCAAAGCAAACCATCAGATCATGCAATTAAGAAAAAAAGTGCAACAAGAAAAGGGTTCATGAAGTGTCAGTCTCTCCAAATGCTAGTGGCTCAACTTGTTTGGTCGGAGGAAAGTCTAAACAGAAGGATCAACAAGCAGCCGCACGCAAACCTGCAATTTGGAGTGAGACTGTGAATCCCAATCTTATGCAGTGCCTCCCAAACAGATCCTAAAACTATTGAAAACCGAAAGATGACCATCGCTTTCAATTCGGGGGGCTTTGATTTTGATTCTGATTTTGATTCCACCCTCAGCTTGTGGGATGCATATCAACAAAAGACTTGGCGAGTCCAACAACATGTTTGTGATTGTGCCAAATCCCACGTTAAGAATCATTACTGGAATCAAAGCCTTCTCATCATTTTCCATTGATATCTCCCCTTCTTTTGCCGATGTGGCATTGCTCTAAACATCTTGGCAACGTATGATATGCTAAAGACTCTATAATTTAAACTAACACATAGGAGTAGGACGTTCACGTAAATACATGATCGAAAACTGTTTTGAATGAATCATCTCACACATGGATGGTCTTATACTAATTGCGTAGTGACTAGCATAGTTTATCTTGTGAAGCTTCGTGGCTGACCCGAAACCCCGCTGGTCATGGGGCGACAGGATCTGCTGAGCTCGTCGCGCATTTTTGGTCTTTGAAAACTAGTTGCAAAGTAAGAAAGAACATCCATAAATTTTGGAATTGAGAAAACACAAATATTGTGGTATACTTTATGATTTCTTGCTAATTCTGGTGCATTCTCTCTTACACACAAAATCACAGATTAATCACTAACCCAGTGCCAAAGTGATGAAATCGTAGAATCCAAAACAAAAATGAAATTGTCAGTTTACCTACTTGAACAACACAAGCGTGTATGGTTATTATTCATTTATTGTAAATGCACCTTCTACAGCATGAAGTGTCTGAAGTAATTGTACTTCTTGAAGCATACATTTTCTACCGCACAGTTCTAAATGGAAAATTGAAAAGATTAACAAAAATTTTAATAACTAGTGGATAAATTCTGCCAATCTTTCTTCCTATATTCTTTCACCGAGGTTTGAAACATTGAACCATTTGAGCATTCGAAAGTTTGAGTGGTCGAACGTAGCTCCAACGTGGTGCGGGCCGCGCTGGATCCCATCACAGGTCATGGGTATGATGACTAGCATGTGATTTGACCTCTCCCCACGCGTAGGCCAAAGGTACAATACACCTCTAGTGAAGATCCTGATTCTAACTCCGTCGGTGAACCCCTTTCCGAAACACCATCTGCGCATGGACCTCCCTTTGATTCAAAAACTTCCAAATAAGGTTACTGCGCCAACTCATTTCTTGTAGTGGCTGTTGTCGTCCATGGAAGACTCCATTTTCTCCAATAATGAGGTTGGCTACTGGCGGCTATCTTGACAACCATGGCATAGGCTACAACAATACAACTGCAATCACATCATTTGAAGCAAGTGACGAAAGCACTCCCTACAATCATAGTCAATGGTGGGGGCCGACCACCTACAACCCATGTGATATGCCTTTTCTAATTCCCCCCTTTCGCTACTGAGTTGAGGCATGCATGTTTTGACACGCAATTGCCGGATTTTATGCATTGGCGTACTGTGTTCCTACAACCTCACCCACCACCCCCACCTCTCACTGCTATGTAAAGCTCGAGGACGAAAACATCCTACCATCGTTGTCTATATCAACTAAGCCAGTGCCGCAAGCTATTGCCATGTTGGCTGGTGCATCTACTACATCGCCCAAAGGTGCACCATCATTCAACACATCGTTGGCATCTATCACTAAAGACAAAGCACCACGGCTAGGTCAAGCAACATCTGTAGACATCTCAACTTGAGCAGGTATTTCATGTGAAGGGGATGCAAAAGGCTTAGATGGTGACACCGTCGGTGCCAAGCTTGCCTTAGATTTTTCGACCCCACAGCGCGACTCAGCGCTCCTAGCCCCCACGGTCGACCACGTTGCTGAATTCCAACCTACACATGCATGGATGGTGAAGCTTTTTTTCATCATAGCGCCCATGGTCGTTAGCATCATCGGCACCGACATGAGCACCACACATATTCGCAACCGCATGGACAATCTTATGTGCGTGTGGAAGATTCTGTCTGGAATTGCAAATTTCATGGACAAGTCACTTAACTGAACCACGTGGTGTATTGAACTCAAGCGGGAGCATCAGAGGCAACTCCGGGTGTTGAATCCTCGTTTCATCAACCAAATTGAGGGTAAACAACTTCCATGATACGACCTAGTGTCAAACCTGTTTTGTGAAAACAAAGCAACGGGAGTGGCACCACTCCGGTGATGACGAACAAGGTGGAGGAGGTTCATAATATTCCTCATAAAATTGAGGACAACAGTGGTGGTGATCGTCGTGCCATGAATGAAAAAAAAACTTGAGAAGGTCAAGTGCATTGTGAAACATGCAGGCAACATGACTTGTCGTGTTGTACAAATGGACAGGTCACGTTCTATTGATGATCAAGCGGTAATTTTGGTGTAGGATGATGTGTATGTGTACAAGGATACAAAGCGTGAGTTCCTTCTTCAGATTTTTCAAAACTCAATTGATCTCTCTGTCTATACGTGGTCTTGAGGCGAACTCCATAAGGTACAGAGAGGAAGGATTTAGGTGTTGACAATCCATCAGTTCCTCGTACTATGTCCACGAGTGATAATGGAAGCAACGGGAGTAGGTCGATGGCAGGTGACACAAGGAATGAGTTGGCAAGGGGGATGTACATTGTTGAAGACACGAGCATGGAGTGGACTCGGAGGAGGAAGTCTCCAATGTTGATGCCACCACCGACATGGTGGAAAATGTGAATGATTAAGTTTTTTGTGCAGGTGATTTGAAATTCTCGCAATGTCTAGGTACATGTACCTTGCTTGTGCTAGGACATACATTTGCATAACGAGTTGTTTGAGGTACATGTGTCGTGCGAGTGTAATACTTCATTACACAATAGAATGTAGAGCCCATGTAATGAAGCACCAAATATGAATTTACATCATTCTTTATTGTACATCACAAAGGCGATGCCGGAGATATTCCTATTTCAAACATCATGGGTCACAATCTTCAACCACCTCCGTGCTCCATTGCTATTGTTCCAACCATGTAGTACGAGCAATTTCATCACGCACAAGACATTCTTCAATATCTCACAGTTATAATCAAAGTATGTGAGTTGTGAGGAGAATAGTCACCGAGACGTGTTACAGTTATGGCACCAAAGCAACTTTCAAACCATGGAAGATAGTCTCAGCATCCTCTCCAAATGGCGGGGGGGTGTGCGTCGCCCAATGAAATTTGGATCTTAACGCTTGCTCCACGACAAATCGTGCATACTACTTCCTGATGAAGGCCCAAATTTGTTGCAAGCCCCTACTCAAACCTTTCACTTTCCTCTCACACTGGGAAACCAAAGCTGGTACGTTGGAACCATAGCAATAAATTATCTTCCAAAAACATGAGCCATGTGTTGCAAATATCACCTTTGGCATAGAAAATGTTCACAATGACTTGCCAAGTTCCCACAAAAGAATTAACCATGTTGTACAGTCATTGAGGGTGGCCTTCGTGCAGCTCATTAAACCACACGCCACAGTCGAAGGCCGTGGTGAGCATAGGGCGCCTGTCGATGCGATCTAGAATTTGATGAGTAAGCCAGGCGATAATGGCGAAGATAATAAAGTACATTAGCCGCCACAACTGCATCACGTGTTCTACTAGGGCATGTTGCACGCCATCTTCCTCATCCATGTCCATGGACTTTGCTATTGGGGTTGGCAAAGTGAATCAATCATTATAGACATATCCAGATCCTACCGAGTTGCAATCTACTGATAGCGACTCGGTAGGAACACAATGCAGCATATCGACGACAACACATAATTGTGCGTTAACTTGAGTATTTATCAAGAACAAGGTTGACCGGCCTGGATTCCGGACACCGGTCATCAATCAATGGTCCTTGAAACTTGTTCAAATTTGAAAAAACTCAACAATCACATTATTTGAATCTATTTCCCTGACTGGACTAGGCATTGCCTGTGTAGTTTCCATAACCTGCCTGCAGAGCATGCTTTCTTTCCGTGCCAAAGTTTTAGGCTACCTCCAACCAGAACCATTGACCACATAAGGTCTTAATCGTGACCACATACATTTACGACAATTAGGTAAGATATACAAACCTCCACGATGAACTCCCTGACTTCTAGTTGAAACATCTACATGTTTTGTTTCATGCAACAAGGAAATAACGTGACGCCATATATTTCAGAGAGCGCAATGATATTCAAATGCATTCCTAGTGTCCATTCGATGGTTGTAATACTGACTTGACAATTGTAGAAACGGTGAATGCTGCTATCTATGAGCCATTACCTAGCTTTTTGCCATCCATTAGCATGTCATGATTTTTTTAGTGTTTTCCCCTTTGCATGAATTTTGGGAAGCGTTTGGTCAGTTTCACCAGCATGCCTTCTCTTTTTTAACATTTGCACCTTGATTAAACAATTCAACAAGACATTTGGGGCCTAGATTTTTGTACTTTTTACATGAGGTTCATGAAGCAAACATAGACAATCTCAAGTTTTCATGGTAAACAAGAATTCCACGATCCATTGTAGCTACAAAAAAATGGGACTTTGTGAGAACACTGACATCCTCTCATAACCATGTGAAAAGCGGCCGACCCCGCCACCAACTTGACGTGCATCAACCTGAGCCAACTTCTTTGTGTAACGAGTCCTTCACTACATGACTGACCCTGCACAAGCATGTCTGGTAACCAAGTCCCAGGAATGCCCCAAAGGTGACCACAATTTGCCAAGCATCTAGATCTAGTTTGAGAGTTGACTCGTAAAGATCTAATGCAGCTATGGGCTAGAATCCCGACTAGTGCCTTCCATGTTCTTCCCACTTGGTGAGTGATTGTGGTTTCACATTTTAAAGCTGAAAGGATGACATGAAGTTCATTCTTTTGTGCAACGGATCAATTTTATCACACTTGCTATAGGACTCAGGACCATGTGAAAGACATTTTAAGGGTGTGCACTCAGCTCACCTAGCAACAAACCACGTGCAAGGTTTTTTTTGTGGATGACGCACTCACCGACAAGTCGATCAACCTTGTGGAAGCCTTTCATGTGATTACACAGCCTCAAAATTAGAGGAGGTCACATGCTCACCAGGCAAAGGGTGTTGTATGTCCATTGCATATAGACAACATAGGTTTGTCGTATGCTTGCGTCTTCTTTGCCGGCACTTGGTTTTCTTATAATTCTTCTTATGTCATAGATTTTCATTGCCTCTCTTAGGCATCTATGTTCATTGTTGTTGTCAAAGCATGAGCTTCAAATGAGGAAGATATGACCCCAACAGTGGTGACAAAATCATATGTAGTGTTTTTCCTTGTGACATGGCATTCACAAACATGGGATCCTACCACTCTATGGTGGAGGACTGCACAATTTGGGCTGGAACGGCCTTTTCATGGGCTTGCAATGAGCCAGGCAAAGTGCGGGCGTGCATTGGCCCATTGATGTACATGGGCATTGAGTGCCGGACTAGACTGCCACCATTGAAGTGTGGTTGTGTCGGCACGTACCAAGGGGCACAAGTGCATCCTAATGAATGCGCGTGGAGTCCACTGCAAGCCAAGGGCCGGATTTTCGGTCATATTAGTGGCACGTTGATGGAAGATAGTTTTGCAGGCATTACAAGCCAGTAACAGATCCTGCACACATTGAACTAGGGAATTACGGGCTATCAGCCAATGTGGCATGCACGACATAGTACTCAGACTAACATCATTGGTAATTGGATATCTTTGTCAAACTTTTTTGTAATTCTCATAGCCAAGTCATCCTTTTCAACACCAAATTGCCTCCAAAGACACTCTTTTGTAAAATATGCTAACACGTCCCTCTGCTTTTATTACGAAAGTATCGTGTGGATTTAGGAGTCCTCATAACCGTAGAGGTTAAAGTACAACACCATTTCTTTTATGCACTTCATGCACCTAGAGCGTGTCAAGAGGCATGTCAGCAAACTTGTCACATTATGAATTTTCATTGTCTATTCTTGAAAAATGGGTTTTTCTGAGAAAACCCAATGTTACATTGATGTTCAACACCAACACAACAGTTATTTGAATATTTTTATTCTCATGCTTACATTATAATTCACAAATCGGCGATGGTTTACTGAGCTTCTAACATCAATGTCTTCCTCTATCATTGTCATCACATCTGTTTACTAAGGAAAGACAAATTCATTGAATGCACCTTGTTTCAAGATAAACAGTGAACATTAGACCGTGCTAGGGCCAAGAGACCATGGCGAAAACCCTTAATAAGCCTAAAGAAAGAGAAAAACAGAAAACCCTAAATACCTACAACTTTCCAAATAAGAGTCAAGACCCCCCCCCCCCCCC
>SZWC01003180.1:120274-159124 GCA_023375785.1 Penium margaritaceum | reverse complement strand
GGAGGGGGCTGGGCTTTCCGTGCGGGTGGACGGCGTCGCGACAGCGGCAGTGTGGAAGCGGGTCAAGGGATGGGACAGGCCCGGCGCCATCTGCAGTTCCACGTTCCAGTTCGCCCGCGTTCCGGCGCCGGGCGCCTTTTAGGCAGTGGTGGCGCGTTCAGGCCGCGCCACCACCTCCGCCAGCATGCAGGTCGCGTTTGAGCGACGCAGAACCAACGTGTGCAACAGATTCGTTGCACAGGTGAGTCGCGCGCATTCAGTCGGAGCGCTCCGACGGACGGTGGTACACACGGCTGAGTGCGGGAAGAGGAGGGGAGAGCTGGAGGGGGCGGAGAGAGCGCTGCAGGGCGGGCGTAACTGGTCTGTTGGTAAACGGCTCCCTCATTCTTGCCGTCCGATGGGGTGAAACACGCAGGTGTGATCAGACCGGGGTGGCCCGTAAGTCGCTAGAAAGATAGTCGTCGCGGGTTGAACGTCTCACGGTGCGAGAGGGTGCGGCAATGGTAGTTGTGAGGTCTGCACCTTGATTGTTCGTGGAGTTTTGAACATCTTGAAGCGCTAGGGCACAGACAATGATTGCCGGGAATAGTGTGCTTAAATCAAGTCCAGTGGTGTTGTGGGGGGGGGGGGGGGGGGGGGTGGGCACTCTGTTAACGTCACGAAGAGGACGAGGGGTGAGCGCTGCGGCGATGGTTGATGCGCTCGAAGTGTTGCCGCAAGACGAAAGCAGCACTTGCTGTCGCAACGGTTTTCGTGCGCTGCTGTGGCGCGGCAGCGATACCGCTGCTGCGAAGAGGCAGCAAGCTTCCGCTACAGTAAGCCCGTTGCTTCTCATCGCTCGTACAAAAACAGCCTGCTGCAGAGGGCGCTTCTAAGCCAATATCGGGGCCAGCAAGAGGAGTCCCCATTGCAGCGGCGGCAGTAAGCCATCAAGCGCAAACATTGTCGCAGTACCTTTGCTCTGGAAGCTACTTGAGTGATGTGCTGGTCTGACGTCGGCACCTAAAGGTGCCGGATCTACCGATGCAGCAAGCGGTGGCAGTAGGTTTACCCCGAGACGCGGGAGTGACGATGACGCGCTCGAGCGCTCGATTGATGGGCCACATCCTCGGGCGCTGAGGAATCGCTGGTCAAAACTAACCAAGCCGAAACTCGACAATTCCATCACAGGATAACTTTCTTACCTCGGCATCCTCTTCGGACACCACGCGTTTTCCATTCGTTTCATCTGGTTTGCCTCGGTTCAGTGTCCATTATGCCCGCAACTTGTTTTCTCACTATTCCACTTCACCAGACAAAAACATTCATATCTCACAAGGTCAAAACGCGATGATGCGCGACACGAAACACAGGGGTTGCCGCGCGTGTCGCTATCGTCGGCTTTCACGCCCTCGCACAGCTCGTGCGTGATGGCAACGCACAAAACGACAGCCAACCGCCACCTTGGCGACGTCCGTCCGCTTATTTCACTCCGTCGTGAGCAAACGGATGCGCGCGAGGGTAGCATCGCGGACGAAAGAGAACCATCGATGCGCAGAAGAGCACGACGGGCTCTTCGCACACCATCGAAAGAAGTTCGCGACAAATCCGAGCGTTGGGTCAAAATGTTTAACCAGTAAAGCCACAACGACGGGGGTGACCTTGGAGGAATGACCTTTTCACCCATTTATCGCATCCGACTCATTTGGACAATAACTCCTCAGAACCGGAAAACCCCAGAGATACTACCCAGGCCTCATTACTGAGGGGTTAGGGACAGAAGGAATAAAGGTGAACATGACGCCGAAACATGATGATATTTGGTGCTATAAAAAATATTTAAAATATATACTTTTATTACATATTTACCTTACGTTACTATGTGGGAAACTAGATGAAAAGCATTTGAGTCCCTTGATGGCTTTCGCATACCATGAAAGCCTGAGAAACGATTCAAGATCAGGAAAATTGTTACCATAGAAAAAATAAAATTACAAAACATAATTTTATGGGTGTGGCCAAAGACTTGGTTCATCCAACATGAGCGAGCGATTATGTGGAGGAGGGCTTAAGGAACAAAAACTCATGTTGTGTGGTAACCAGGGGTGGAAAATGATAACTGAGAGTGTGATTTTATGGTATAAATTTCACATATGTGCCTACAAAAATTTGAGACATTCCTCGTGCAACTAAACGACTGAAATCGGGTGGTTTTCAAAGTTCAACGGTTGTGGCAGCATGGACACCACCTTCAGATCCTTGGTTGAGATCCCGTGTTTTTTATGAAATCATGGAACCTAGCACGTCTTCGTGATATGAGGTATTAGCTTTTAGACCGAAATGGACAGTACGTTGTTCATTCAATGCTTCTTTCCAAGAAAAATTCCTTTCCATGTCTACTTGAAGCTCTTGCTTATGTTCGCGTTCTCGAACGGATAACATGACGAGGGAACCTTTATTTAACATATTTATTTGCATTGCTTCCGTTTGAAATGCTTACCCGCAAGGTTTTCGTTCCAGTTTGGCACCATCGTTGAATCTCAAGTATGCTAAAAACCCACATACGATGGTTGCATGGAGGATTCAATGGCGCATCTACCAACCCAGCCACTTTGAACATAAAATACTAAAACCATCTTGGTTGCGTTGTGGCAGGAGTCGTCCCCGTTTGTACGAACGCATGGATGTGACCACTTGGTCGTGTGCATGCTTGTGTGAGTCCATGATGCGGACCCAACTAGCACCGGAGCATCGTCATGTTGTGATCCACCCATTCACAGCTGCAGGAGAGATGCCACGACACGGAAGATACTTTGTTTGGCACCTTTCCCCTGTTCTTCTGCCTTTCGGATTTTGACACTCGACTAGCAAATGAGCATGTTCTTACATCGCGTGTCCACCGATCAATGCTGGGCATGTGTGTGTGTCCATACGTTCCATTCAACTCAGGTCCATACATGCGTAGGTTCGGACGGTGTTGTATGCATGTGTGTGTGCACGGAATCCCAGCCAAATCTTTGGGTTTTGGGCCCGTGTGGGACGAACTGGCCTTACTGCTAGTGTCATCCACAATACGCCATAGCATTGTTGTTGTGATATTTTCAGTCGTCGTCCCTCCCTGCATGTTGAAGCCTTTGAATGTTACCAGGTTGTGCCATTTCCCGTAGCCAAAAGCTCAATGTTTTCAGATATGCCTTGCGTACTAGTGCATCAACTTATTGGATAGCATTGCCACGGCAAGGACCATAGTACAAAGAAACTCCTAGGAATGTTATCATTGTATCAAAGGAATGAGGCATCCCTCACTAAGTTGCAGAGCACAGAAGCAACAACATTGGAATGAGTGAGAGTAGCATACGTAGCCATGGTTATAGGAGGACCTATCATGTCAAGGTGAGACGCTAGAGCTGGTGCTAGCAACAGAGGCATGGTTGTAGAAGCAGTGGCAACGGCACCACCACATCACTGACACGTTGTCAAAACCATACAGCACCGACAGCCACCACTATGAGTGGACTGCATAACCAGGAGTTAATTGAGAGTGACCGTATCAGCCATGTACCAACAACAATGCAACCATAGCAACGTGACAGTAGTGTGGCCTGGGCCGTGGACTCAATAGCATCACATGATCAGGCCCCTAGAAGTACTAATAGCACGGGAATAGTAGCACGGTAATGGTAGTGGAATAGCAACAGTAGCGCACTACAATCATTACAGCGACGACGAGTTATCACAATAACAGTGCAACCGTTTCATCGGACAAGAGCAGTGGCAGCACAACAACAGAAGTAGCAGCATGGTAGGAATAGTGCAATAGCACCAGCAAAGCAGCTGTAGCTCCAGAAAGAGCATTGTAGCATAATCGTGCTACAACACACCCGCACTAGAGCAATAGAGAAATAACTGTGGCGAAAGCCGTAGCTAATGTGGTTGCCACAACTATAAGCTGGACTGTGTCAATGGGAGTAACCACAGCTTGAGGCATCTTTGAATGTGTAATATGACCGTGGATTTGGAATTTACTAGGCAAACCATGCGAGCTTAACCTACAGAAGGTCGATCTATCAAGAATCGAGGAAGGTACGCCCAACCAAAGGTTGGACCCGCTTAGGGGGAAATAGGTGATGAGAATTCTCCCCAAGAACCACGGCTCGACCCTCGAAAAACCCAACAAGGCCGAAGCACGCCTTGGGACCCAGTTATTCAACGAATCACAGATCACCGAGGGCCAAGTGTGCGTCAGAATGGCGCCCCGATGTGTTGTGACCAGAAAGGGCACTTCGGACGGCTGTCACCGCCACTAGTGGTGGTGCCAGAGGTAGATTGCAATGGTTCACGGAAATAGCCATATTTTGGCCGTTCCTCCACATAATGATGCAGTTCTTGGTGCGCTGGAAGTATGGAAAGATGAGAAGCACAATGTTGATGCAAAACTGCTTATATCGTGCCCAAACGGAGCCGTGCACGACTCGGCAACCTCGGGTCACATAGGACGTGTCACCACGTACATGTAGCCTTGTATACTGACACTTGAATAAGAAGTACAACTTACCCCCATTGTTCCACACGTTTTTCCGTGCTCCCCCGAGACATTCCTTCTACCCTTTCATACACTGGGATGCGTCCATCAGCCTTAGGCCGGTGCACACAGATTCTCGGGATTGCATTTCTAAAACCGTGGTCTTGGTCCTATAACCCCCATGGAAATGCATTTCCGTGGTTTGGGGTTAGGTGGGGGTGCGGATTGGAGGGATGTCAATCTCAAAGTATAGAAAAAATATGAACGCTGTTGTTCAAACCCGATCGCAAATTGAACGAGGAGATGTCTCGTGCAAATTTGCATTTAATGGTAGCTTAGACTTCATTCATGGCCTCTAGTTCCAATGCCAGAGCTACTGGCCTGCCATGGAAACACCTGATTCGATGCCCTTTTTTTAGAGGTGCGATTACTACGCTGGTGCTAAGCTCCAAAGTGGTGAAGACGGCATTGCAATCGGAGCACTGTACGGGAAGATACAGATTTCTCAGTAAATTCCAAGGTCCACTACCTGCTGGGGATATTCACCTGTACAAGCCAGATAAATTCTGGCAACCAGCCTTGAAGCAGCCTGAAGGGCCTGGCATGTAATGCAGTGTGCTAGCATGCGCAAGAGGGGTTGCGCATGGCCCTAGCTAGCTCTAGGAAGGAGGGGAGCTACTCTCTGCGCAGTGATGCGCAGCTACCATGGTCAGGGAACATTGCAGCTGATTGGGCAGGAGACATGCACCCTGATCATGAAACCTACGCTACATCAGCATCCACATGCGAGGAGCCTGGGGTAGGCAATCTCCATGAGCCAATCAAAGGCGATCTCCAGGAGACACCTGGTCAGTTTTCGTCTCTCAGCTTCCTGTAACTTTCAGGAGACACCTGGTCATGACGAGGCTGTGCACGGTCTCTTCAGGAGACACCTGGTCACTTTGTATCAATCAAGATTCCAGTCCACAGTTCCCAACCCTTCTCCTGCTATTGTATAAGCTGCACTGCTGATCACCCGAAGATCCTACCAGCAAAGGTCCTAGCCCTTGCTGCCTGTCTCACAAGATCAACATGGTATCAGAGCACTAGGTGGTGGTCTCAGCAGTTTGTAGCAGTAGTAGTAGCAGATTATGTTGGTGGTGGGGACGTTATCCACCAACCCTGTACAAGTGTTGGGTCAGAGGCGGAGGTGACGCCACTTCACGCGCGTGAGCAGCGTTCCACCTACACAGAAGCACGAGCAACATGGAAGAGGAGAACACTCGGTTAGCTTCTCCTGCCCTTGATGACCAGTGAGTTTTGCATGGCATGCGTATGGGCCAAGAGTAGGGAGGACATGTCGTACACCACGCACAACACCAAGTTGCAGAGGCGCAATGCTTGGCTGAGGAGGCGGAACGTATGGCGCAACAAGAAGCCACAGCACGTCAAGTTGTAGAGCAAGAGAGGGAGGGACTGAGGCAGCAAGTTGCCGCTCAAGAGCTCCTACGTCAACACGAGCAGCTTGCCCATGCAGCTCAGGCATCACAAATGCAGTAGCTGTAACAGTCACATGCGGCTCAAGTAGCCCAAATTGCACAACTTCAGCAATAGGTGACATGGGCTCAACAACAACAGCTTCAACAGGAACAACTTTAGCAACAGCAACAACAGTAGCAGTAGATGCAATGGCAACATTGTTCACAAGGATCGTCTGCACATCTGCCTCAAGAAAGCCCTCCTCCAGTCGTGCAACCAGCCATGTCTCCACAGGTGCAGCCGGTTGCACCACCACAAGGAGGCATGCCACAGCCGTTTGTGGCTCAACAGCCACAACCAGCTCTGATGGTTCCACCCATGGCACACTACCAGCAGATGCACCAAGCACAAGTGCCGTAGCCCTTTGTGGCGCAACCTGCACCAGTCCATGTGGGAGCAGCAAGACCACCACATGTGGCACAAGCTGTAGCACAAGGCTTTATGCAAGTTCCACAAGCGACTGCACAGGGCAAGGCGTATGAAGGCCTGGAGGACAGTGTGCCTCAACCAGCAGCCTCACTACATCTGCACAAGATCAAGGTTGGCAAATTCAATAACGATAACTTTCCGCACTGTACGCACAAGTTCAAACAAGTGGCCTAGATACATGGCATCCAGAAGTTCTACAATGGGTACTACACGCCTCCGCCCCCAGGGTCGCTGTCGAGCGTGGTGGCTGAGTACAACTACTTCACCAAAGCTGCTTTCATGGTGCTGGATGACCATCTGAGCCCTCGCATCGAGCAGGCGATACGGATGCACGAGGAGACTGCTAAGCCAGCTCGCCAAGCCTGGTCCTACCTGCCAAGGACCTACATGTTTAGTGACTCAACCTTCAAATCCCACCTCCTAACCAAACTGTCGCACATCAACCTGAATGGCTTCGAGAACATTGAGTCCTACCTCAACAAAGCGAAGTCACTTCATGATCAGCTCGTAGTGACAGACGCTCCGGTTTCGGAGCCTGTCTTCGTGACCTTTCTCCTCAATGGACTGACTGCGGACTGGGACGACGTTCAGAAGGTTTTCAAGTTCAAGCACGAAGTAGAGCTCACAGAAGCATACATTTGCAAGATGCTTCTGACACAGCAGCATGACCGGCAACTAATAAGAGATAAGGAGAGAATATTTTCCAATGCAACTTATTAGGACATGAGTGCTACCGCGTCCTCCCCTCAGCCCTCACAGAACAGCCAGTCCACCAAGAAGTCTGCGTCCTCCCAGTTGTTCACCCAATCCTCCCCGAACACCAAAAGACGCAACGCGTACGGCCAAAACGCAGGGTCGTGTTTTGCAATCGAGTGCCATTATTGCAAGAAGACTAGGCACATGAAGCAAGATTGTAGAAAGAGAACGTGGGACGAACAACAAGCACGGAAACAGGCATCTTTCAGAGCAAAGCTATCAGGGGAGAAATGGGAGAAGAAGGAAGCCGGTTACAAAGAGAAGCAACCAGTGAAGGGTGAGAACAAAGAGGTCAAGAAGCAGGATGGAGGCAAAGGGAAGCAGTTTGACTACACAGGATCTGTCTTCCAACTCTCAACCAAGCAGAGTGATGAGCTGGTCTGCTCCACCAACGTGTGGTACCTTGACAGTGGGTGCAACTTGCACATCACCCATGACAAGGCCTGCCTCCACGAGCTGGAACCCTGCTCCAAAGGATTTGTCACGGTGGCAAACAAGCGACAAGTGCCTATTCTGGGTAAAGGAAAGATGAAAATGATTGGGTACAACGCTGCTCAGGTGAAGTTTGGGGATGTGTTGTACATACCTGAGATTGCGGTGAACCTCCTCTCTCTAGGGCAGCTGATGAAGAGGGGCGCGCGAATCGTCTGTAGCGGACAACATGTCACCCTTAAAATTCATGAAGGCGATACCTTCGCTGAAGGTCGCCTTCTTCCGCACGGCATGATTGAGCTGGACTTTAAAGCACCAGCTCCAACAAAAGGGCCAGATACGTCCTTCGCAAGAGCTAGTCTCCACCAGGTCTATGGCACAGACCTTAGTTTGTGGCACAAACGGCTCGGCCACATCAACAACCAGACAGTATAGACAATGAACAATAACGAGCAAGTAAACGGTCTTTGTCTCAAGGATAGCGGCAGAAAGGACGGAGTAGAACCTTGTAAAGACTGTATGCGTACCAAACTACCACACCAGATGTTTCCTGTATCTACGAAGTGCGACGCCACCCAGAAGTTGAAGCTCATCCACACCGACATATGTGGACCTCTATTAACGGCCACAGTCTACGGAGGGCATCGCTACTTTCTTCTCTTCGTTGATGATGCCACAAGGATGGTGTGGATTTATCCACTCCACACAAGGGACGAAGTACCAGCATGCTTCTTCAGGTGGCTCGCAATGGCCGAAAGGCAAAGCAATAAGAAACTACAAGTTTTACATTATGATGGTGCTAGCGAGTACACCAGTACAGAGTTTTCCACTCAATTGGGGGATCTTGGCATCGCGCAGCAGTTCTCCATGCCATACACACCGCAGAAGAATGGTGTTGCAGAGAGAGCGAATCGCACGATGCAGGAGACGCTTAAGTCGATGCTGCTTGGTGTGCAGCTCGACAACTTGTGGTGGCCATTTGCACTCCGGCAAGCAGTGTGGGTATGCATCCGCATGCCACACGTGTCGCTACCAAGCATGACACCATTCCAAGCATGGCATGACGACAAGCCAGAAATCGCCATGCTACGTACCTTCGGGTGCATGGCACTGTTTCATGTCTCAAAGGAGCGTCGGCGTAAACTGGCAGATAAAGCAACATGGGGTGTTTTCCTCGGCCAAAGCCCTAACATGAAGGGGTGGGAGTTATACGACATAGACTCCCATTGCATCCTCACCAGTAGAGACGCTATCTTTTTTGAGAAACTGAAACGCTCCGCCTGGGAGACTAAGCAATCAAGTGAGCTTGCTTTACTCCAGATTTTCTACGCCTCCTATGTGGAGACGCTAGATGAGGGGGAAGCAGACAGTGTGCCACTCACCCTTCTTGATTTGGAGAAGACGGATGAGCAGCCGGTGGCCCCGCGTCTGACCCTCGACACTCGCCGGGACGAACGCATCACCAGTGTTCATGAGGCGCTCATAGTACCTCATGACAAAACTAAGGCCGTGGGAGTGATGGATGGTGCGCATGCGACGGGGAAACCACAAGATCGAGTTATAGGGAATCCGGGCCGCCTCACGTGCCTCCTGCAACATTAGTTACAACAAGAAGAGCAGCAAGATATCAAAGAGTCAAACATGGAGATTACAGCCTGCTCCATCTACGAGGAAGCAGATGACTTCCTAGCGGACTTCACCACGACTCATCTTGCTGCCCTGGTCTCAACAAACGAGCTACCACCTGAGCCTAAAACTTTTAAGGAAGCCTTTCAGGGTGAGCATGCTGCAGGTTGGAAGGCAGCACTCGACACACAGTACCAGAGTCTTATGGAGCAAGGGACGTGGGAACTAACGGAGCTATCATCCGGCTCTCGACCTGTAGGAGTGAAACGAGTCTTTCGCGAAAAGACCCATTGACAAGTTCAAAGGCCGCCTCGTGGCAAAGGGGTTCACGCAAGTAGGGGGAAAATAATTCTTTGACACCTACGATCCTGTGGGCCGCTACATCACTGCCCGCATCATGCTGGCAGTTGCAGCAGTGATGGATTGCGAGGTGCGGCAGCTCGACGTAAAAATGCTTTTTTGCATGGTGAGATGGATACGACCGTCTACATGAAGCAACCAGAGGGCAACGACGATGGGAGTGGTAGAGTGTGCAAGCTGGCGAAGAGTCTCTACGGATTGAAGTAAAGTCCCCTACTGTGGTATAGGAACCTGCAAGCAGTGCTAGAGTCTCTTGTCTTCGAGCCTTCAGCATACGACGACTACCTCTTCCTGCATCAGCCATCACCTGACACAAAACCAGACTGCTACGTGCTGGTCTACGTCGACGACCTTCTCATCATAGGTCCGTCGGCAAAGTTCATCAAAGCCACAGCAACTTCCATTGTGCAGGAAGTCAATGTGACACTCGTGTCCAGCTTTGAGTTCTACCTGGGCATGAATATCAAACGTGACCGTGAAGCGCATACGCTTCAATTGAGCCAGCAGACGTACGCTCGCATAGTTTGTAAGCGATTCAACATTCCCGATCGAAATGTACCAACACCTCTGTCACAGCAGCAGCTGACACATAAGGGACAGAGGGAGAGGAGCGAGACCGACTACCGCAGCAGAGTCGGATCGCTGTTACACGCAACAAGTTGTACACGGCCAGATCTACAGTTTGCCATGAGTAACTTAGCACACGGCAATGAGACTTGTACAGAGGTGGCGTGCAAGGAGCTTGATAGAGCTCTAGGCTACCTGAATACGTCATGTTACACCGGTCTTGTGTTTGGGACAGCAGACAGCCTCGACCTTCACTGTTTCGTCGACGCAGGTTTTGGAGGAACGGAGGAAGACCGTTGGAGTACGAGGGGTTTCGTGTGCTTGCTTGGCAGAGCAGCAGTGTCCTGGACCAGCAAGCAATAGAACCTCATCACACTCAGCTCCGCAGAAGTTGAGTACGTGGCAGCTACTTCAACAACACAGGAGGTCATGTATCTCTGCAACCTCCTGGCGGACATTGGATTCAATCAAACGCAGCCGACAAAAATGTTTATCAAGAACAAGTCTGCAATTGACCTCGCAAACTCGACAAAATTCCAAGGCCGAATGAAGCACATCGACATACGTGGGCACTGGATTTGTTCAAAAGTCCGCGATGGAAAAGTCAAACTTGTGCATATTCCTGGAACCAATCAAGCAGCAGACTTTCTGACGAAGAGCGTCTCGAAGGAAAATTTCTACATATGTATGGAGCAGTGTGGTCTCATCTCCATCGCCCTCTTGCAATACGTGCGGAAGCAGCCGGTCGTGGATGGGACGTGGAAATCGAACACACGGAGCTCCCTCATAGAGCAAGCCTGATTTATGCACCCAAATATCTTGTGCTTCATGGTGCAAGCGACAGAAACGCCACAGAAAAAAATAGGAACGGGAAATACGAAGCCGAAGCATCGGCGGATTCCCCAAATGGGTGGCACTTTCTATGCAAAAGGTCCTACTCCCGCATGTTCCCTAGTAGCAGATTCGTGATCTTCAAATCGCCACGGCTATCGTGGACCACGAGATGGTACAGGGAGTTTTGCAAAAGCAACTCCAAAAGACATTACCACAGAATAGTAGATTTTTTTCAGTGGCCTCCAACTTATTAAAACAGCCCCAGCAGCACCGCAACATTTTGTCCCAACTGGAGAGGAGTTGCAGTTCAAAAGCCAACTTCGGATTTCTTTTTTGGCTGGAGGATCCGCTGGCGTAGCAGAAATCCTCACAGTCAAAACGGGACCTACCGCGACTGAAAAATCATGTTTCACCATTAGAAATGGTCGAGAGCAGCCTCTCGACCTCGGATCAGCAAGCTCGCGAGCAGCTGGAGCAAACATCACAACTAGCGCAGCTGTGCTGTCAGAACAACTGCATTCAGAAGGAGGGAAAGCCAAGCGAGCAGGCGGAGTAGCTGGCGCATGTATTGCAGCTAGCGCGACTGCGAGGTCGGAACAACCGCGGACAGGAGCAGCAGGGAGCGAGCGAGCGACAGAGGAAAAAATAAAAAAAAGGAAAAATCGAGCGAGCGAGCGACCAGCCATGGAGATGGTGGCCGCTCGCTCAAAACCATCGCAAGCGAGGGGGAGCAAGACGAGGGCCCGCTCACTAAGTGCAGCTAGCATGCAAGCAAGGACAGCTGCGATGGCGATGGACAGGATGAAACAGCCGGCAGGAAATACGAAATCGGCAGCCAACAATACGGCGCTGGGGGACATGAAGAGGAGACTAAGCGAGGGGGGACTACTGACGTGATGTGTGCGATGTGCCTGCTCGAGTGCGCGACAGCGACAGTCTCACCAGCTCGGTTGTGTCTCAAACACGCCGAGTGGAACAACCCCTCCTCACTTGCAAAATTGGAGGATTCGTCCCTGATTCGGTGGCCGAGCGACCGAACGACCACCGCGGACACTTTGACCAAGAACGTCAGTTTTCATTCGACACACAGCGGACAGCAAGGACTGAAACGGGTATTTCAGCAAGAAACGAACAGTACATCGGCTGTTACTGGTCCAAACAAGCTGCTCGCGACTGAAAACTACATTGACGCCCTCCAAACTGGACCAGTGGCCTTTTGTACACATCCTGCGGGTGGAATGTGAACAGCCGACCAAGAAATAGTATTTCTAGATAATTCTCCATCTCCATAAGTGCAGGAAGGTTGGAGGAAGCAGCACGGGGGGCAAAGCCATCATGCACAGTCTCGTCTCCAGGAGCAACAGGAGGAGTTGCTTCCGCATGAGGCAACCGATAATTTCCTGGAATGGCCCAAACTCGACCTAGATGTTTTTGGGTATGACCTTTTGCTCAAACAACGTACCGGGAGTCCAAGAACAGGCCTAGAAGTGATCCCGACGCCGATAAATGAGGAAAGCAATTTTTTTTGGGGCTCGAAAGCATATATTGACAATTTCCTACATTTTCCACTCAGCAAGGAGGACACTCAGCTCCGTTTCCTTGACGAAGAGTCACTCGGAGAATGTTTTTGGAGTGGACAGGGGTGACACGATTCAAACCACCAGTGCACCAGTCAAGGGGGGGGTGTTAAGAGGTGCGATTACTGCGCTGGTGCTAAGCTCCAAGGTGGTGAAGACGGAACTACAATCGGAGCAGTGTACGGGAAGATACGGATTTTCCGGTAAATTCCCGGGTCCACCGCCTGTTGGCGATCTTCACCTGTACAGGCCAGATAAATTCTGGCAACCAGCCCTGAATCAGCCTAAAGGGCCTGGTGTGTAATATAGTGTGCTAGCATGTGCAAGGGGGTTGTGCATGCCCCTAGCTAGCTCTAGGAGGGAGGGGAGTTACTCTCTGTGCAGTACTGCGCAGCTACCCTCGTCAGGGAACATTGCAGCTGACTGGACAGGCGACATGCACCCTGATCATGAAGCCTACACTACATCAGCATCCTCATGCAAGGAGCCTGGGCTAGTCAATCTGCATGAGCCAGTCAAAGGCAAGCTTCAGGAGACACCTGGTCGGCGGCCCTGATGTTTCGTCATGGCTAGATTGGCGGTCGTCAGATGAAGGCCTGCAGAGCAGGAAACCTCCTGGGGAAGCTGCACCTGATCACCTGGTGAAGCTTCCTCAAAGAGGAAGCTTCCTCCTGGACCTGCTGAGGTGTCGGTAACAAAACCCAATATTATAGGAAGCTTCTCCTAAAGGAATTTTCTCCTAATCAGGACACAAGAGGCAGCAGACCTAAAGCACCTGAAGGAACCTTCTCCTTCAGGTGGTCAACTTGCCAGAACTACAGGTATAAAAGGGGAAGCTCCTCTCAGTTCAGATCTATCTCAGCATTCTGCAAGCATTCAGCCCCGTTCAAGCCTCTCACTCCTGAACCCAAGACCAAGACTCTGTTGGAGATCCCTCCAAGGCCCCTATAAGCCTGGCAAGGCCTTCCAGCCTGGGTGGAGGCTACCCTGGAGGCCAGTCAACCTGGAGACTGCGCCAAGACCCTTGCCACGACGGCCTACAAGGCCTAGCAAGGCATTGCCCCTCCGTGGGCCAGGAGCTGTGCTAGCCTAGTGTGCTCAGCTTTTCCATGTACCATACTTGTACTTTGTATCAATCAAGATTTCAGTCCACAGTTCCCAACCCTTCTCCTGTTATTGTACAAGCTGCACTGTTGATCACCCAAAGATCCTACCATCAAGGGTCCTAACGCTTGCTGCCCGTCTCACAAAATCAACACATCTGAAGCGCACAAACTAAGACATCTTTGCATTTGAGCCTTCAAGTATGACATTTCAACCAAAATGAGCCAGGAAGTGAGGGGGGGGGGGGGTTGGGGGGAGGGGGGAGCAACTGCTGACATGGCATCCAAGGGCACCTCGTGAGGAAGCTGTGGGTTTGCACGATGATGACTTGCCAGGCCAACATGGATGAACATTGAGGGGCCTTGTCAAACATCGTGTGTCAAAATGACCAACGAAAACTGAACCACGTCATTTGTCTTTCCGTACACAACTCGAGTGCTTCAGTGGAACCAAGTCTAGAATTGCAATTACACGAGGAATCACGGATCCGGGATCAGAATCACAACTTCGATTCCTATCGTGAACCGGAACTACAATTCTGGTTCCATTCTCATAACCGCAATTCCAAACCGGTGTACACCATTGCCAGCCTCCCCTTGGTCGCCGCTGCCATCAGTTGGTGCTTGCACCCTCCGGTTGAGGCTACCAATTTGTGCCCGGTTTACACTTGGTATCAGGGACACCCTTGGCTCAGGGGCGCAATCATCTACATGGCAGTCAATCCTGAGCATAGACCACCACGCATCTCCTTTCCTCAGTGGATCTATGCCCAAGGCCAACCACGTACTCCGGTGACAAGGTGGTAACCGGAGGACCCCGTGAGGAAGAAGTTACACCGGACATAACAATAACTTCATCTGGCACGTTCCCCATGGTTGCGGTGTTTGATGCGCACGGCAAAATAACAGCAGTCGCAGCGTTGCAGAAGTTGTTCACCAACATGCAAGCCAGGATGGACCCGTTAGTGAAGCAAAACACGTACTTCAATCAAGAGTTCGTGAAGCATCACGTGAAAACACCAGTGACAGTTGCCATTGCATATGGAGATGCAGTGGATGTCCCGAGCCTACCCAAGCCGAAGCCTTTCAACCCATCAAATAAGTATCGACCAGCTCCGTACGCTCGAACACTCGGACTGGCGCTGTCATCGGTGTGGATGCCTCAAGGTACGAAGCGCTCCACGACTATGCCATGACCTTATTGAGAGGGGCGTCGTTAGATTGGTGGGCCGATGTGATAATTTATGACCAATCATCCTCCAGTTATACACTCATTCTCTAGTGTACATCGTATACCGTAGAGAAAGGCAACTTCCAGGAAACACATATAGCCCACGTACATCGGATGGCAACTTCTAGGACATACACATATCCCACGTGCACAAAAAGGCACCTTCCAAGAAACAACATTACTTCACCAGTACCCCCATACACTCACCACATACAAATCCCCCCTCTCCCCCCCCCCCTACCCCCCCTACATGCACTTGCATATCTGAATCACAACATACCGTATTGGCACCCATATTTACCCCTTTTTCATTTTCTTTTTAGTGATATCCATATTCTCCTAATTTTGGTCATTTTTGAATTTTTTGGGTGAGGCATTTGGTGGAAAGTGTTCCTCTTTTGTGGAGGAAAATTGTGCTTTACGTGTCTCGACATGTAATTTTGGTGTAAAGGAATTATCTATGTGACACATGGACGAACTAAAAAAAATAATTTACACGATTATGGGTGCCAGTACGGTATTACACTAATGTACATTTAGCACCTATCTCCCCATACAATCCCCCCATGTACTCACCACATAGAATCCCCCATCCCCTTCACTCCCTTTCCTCCCCTCGCACAATCACTTGTATATCCAAATCACGACATTATACACCAGTGTACATTTAGCACCCATCTCTACAGACACTCCTCCCATACACTCATCACATACAACCCCCCCACCAACATTCGATTGCACATCTGAATCACAACATTATACACTAGTGTACATGTAGCACCCATCATCCCAGATACTCACCATACAGAACCCTCCCCAAGCCTCCCACATTCCCTTGCACATGTGAATCATGACATTATACACTAGTGTACATTTAGCACCCATCTCCACATACACTCTCCCCATGTACTCACCACATACAACCCCCTCCCCCCACATTCACCTTCATATGTGAATCATAGCTTTATCCACTAGTGTACATTTAGCACCATCATCCCATACACTCCCCTCATACACTCACCATACAGAACCCCCCCTCCCCCCGCTCCCCACATTCACTTGCACATGTGAATCACAACATTATACACTAGTTTACGATTAGCACACGTCTCCCCATACACTCCCTACATACACTAGTGTATAATATTGTGATTCACATGTGCAAGTGAATGAGGAGAGCGAGAGGGGGAGGGGTCTATATGGTGAGCGTATGAGGGGAGTGTATGGGGTGATGGGTGCTAAATGTATACTAGTGTTTAGTACTATGATTCAGATGTGCAAGTGAATGTGGGGAGAGGGGGGAGGGGTTGTATGTGGTGAGTGTATGAGGGGAGTGTATGTGGAGAAGGGTGCTAAATGTACACTATTGTATAATTCTATGACTCGGATGTGCAAGTGAATGTGGGAGGAGGGGGGGAGTGAAGGGGGGGTTGTATGTGGTGAGTGTACAAGAGCTTCCAGGACATACACATACTCCACATGCCTGAAAAGGCACCTTCCAAGGAATCACATTGCTTCACCAGCATTCCCCATACACTCACCACATACAACCCTTCCCACCAAGTTCACTTGCACATATGAATCACAACATTATATACTAGTGTACATGTGGCACCCATCTCCACATACACTCCTCCCATACACTCACCACATACAACCCCCTCCCTCCCCACATTCACTTACACATCTAAATCACGAAATTATACACTAGTGTACTTTTAGCACCTATCACCCCATAAATTCCCCTCATACACTCACCATATATAACCCCCCTCCCAACCTCCCCCATTTACTTGCACATGTGAATCACATCATTATACACTAGTGTACACTTAGTAGCCATCACCACATACACTCCCCCCATACACTCACTGCATACAACCCTACCTCCCCCCCTACATTCACTTACACATCTTAATCATAACATTATACACTAGTGTATATTTAGCACCCATCTCCCCATACATTATCCTCATACACTCACCATATACATCCCCCCCCCATCCCCCCTCCACCCTCCATCTACATTCACTTGCACATATAAATCACAGCATTATACACTAGCATACATTTAGCACCCATCTATCCGTACACTCCCCCCATACACTCACCACATACAACATCCCCCCCCCTTCATTCCCCTCCCCCCTCCCACATTCATTTGCATATCTGAATCACACCATACACCAGTGCACGTTTTGTACCCATCTCCACATGCACTCCCCCCATACAATCACCATGTACAACCCCTCTCCCCCCCCCACGTTTACTTGCACATCTGAATCACACCATTGTACACTAGTGTACATTTAGCACCCATCACCACATACACTCCCCCCATACACTCACCATATAGAACCACCCCCATCCCCCCCACACTCGCTTGCACATATGAATCATAGTACTATACACTAGTGTACACTTAGTACCTTTATCCACATACAATCCGCCCATACACGCACCACATACACCTCCCCCTATTCATTTACACATATGAATTACAACATTATGCACTAATGTAAATTTATGACCCATCTCCCCATACACTCCCCCCAAATACTCACCATATAGAACCCCCTCCTTCCAACATCAACTTCCACGTTTGAAGAGAAACATTATATACCCGTGTACATGTAGCACCCATCTCCACATACACTCCCCCTACACACTCACCGCATAGGAACACTCCATGTTAGAAACTTAGTTTCTAACACTCCATGTTAGAAACCTTCACACATTATCATACTGAACTATACACCCATATGATGGTGTACAAAATGACCCTGATTAATCATACCTTGTTGTGATGCAGTCTAATCCACACAACAGTGGAGCAGTAATGGTCGCAGGCATTGTGCCCGTGATCGGGTTCTCAACCCAATTGGCTCCAACGTCCAGTAGTGGCAAACCTACCCTAAAATGACCGAGCTCATGGAAGGAATTCACGGAGCCGTTCGTCAAGCACTTTACCATGGATGATGTGACGAAAATCACGTGTGTCAAGCTGCGTCCGCTTCACCAAAATGCTGGCATCACCAACTACACCCGCATGTTTTGCAAGATATTTGACAAGTGTTGCTTTGACTCTGGCGAATTATACTTCCACTACAACAACGGCCTCAAGGATGGTGCCCGTGCTATGACGGAGATGTGCGACCTTAACAGTGACCTATTGGGAAAAATTGTAGTAGCTGAATGGTATGACTCACGTATGCAAAAGGGCTCATTCCAACAGCCACAACTCTTCTGGTGGTGGGTACAGCAAGCACGCTGGGAGCAACGACACGTCCATGGAGATCGGAGCGTTACAACAATGCAGATGCTACAATTGTGGCAAGCCTGGCTACATTACGCGTGGTTACCATAGTCTAGAGAAAGACGACGATAAGGATAAATGCCAAGGGAAGGGGAAGCAAACCATGAAGGAAGTAGAGAAAGCAACAAAGGATTAAAACAATGAGAGGCGAGAGTTTGATGATGTTACTCTTGGCTCCTCTCAGCCCTAATTGCCACTTGACCACCAACCCGAACGCTTCGCAGAAACTAAGGGGGTTTCCAAGGTCAAGGCATGGGATTTGGGGTATGAGGAGGAATAGCTCACACTTCTCTTGGAGGTGCGTGAAATGCGTCAAGGGGAAGGTGGTGAGTTTGCTGGAATGTGGTGCGAGTCACAGCTTTGTGAGCATGGAGTGTGATCGTAATTGGGGCCTTGCACTCACGTGTATGAGGCGGACCGCTAACCAAGTAGACGGCACGATTGATGTGGGATATCTAGCCCATCCCCTCTCCATTCGCATAAGGAAGCCTTGCACGATGTCCGTATACCGGATGAGTCCCATCAAGGATTACAATGCAATCCTTGGTCATGGCTTCCTCCACAAGTATAATCCTATCGTCTATCTGGAGGTGTGTGCCGTCTCGGTCAAGCTCTGAGACAAGGATTATTCCCTGCCTATGTTGTCCGAGGAAGTATCACAGTATTCAGTGTCTTGCAAGAAGGAATCGGCGTCCATGGTATTGAACTTGGTGCAATTCAAGCGCGTGATTCAAAATAAGGAGCATATTTTTTTAATGTTCTTGCACATCGTGGAGGAAGATTTCGACAAACCAGAAGACGTGACACCTGTTGTGGTGCATAGGGCGACTCATGAGCAGCTGGGGGTCCAAAGCAAGTTTGCTATGGTGGCCAAGGGACTTTGGAAGGTATGTACAGAGTTCGAGGGCGTGTTCCTCGACACCCTCCCGACGGGTCTACCATCGAAGCGGGACGTGGATCATCACATTGACCTCAAACCTGGAGTGGGCCCGCCTCTTCATGCAACGTACCACCTGAGCAATGCGTAACTAGAGGATCTCAAGGACCAGAGGACCTAGATGATAGAGAAGGGCTTCATCTGCCCATCCTCATTTCTTGACACTGCACCTATCTTGTTTGTGCAGAAAACGACGGGGGAGATGCGCATGTGCATGGACGACCACACGTTGAAAAAGTTCACCATGAAAAACCGGTACCCACTTCCATGGGTCAGGGAGCTCTTTGAGCAGCTCCGTGCTGCTCGCTTCTTCACAAAGACCAATCTCCGATCCAACTGCCATCATATCCCCATCACAATAGATGATGTGGAAAAGATAACCTTCTGCACCCATTATGGTCACTACGAGTCGTTTGTGGTGCCTTTCGAGTTGACCAATGCATCAAAGACCGTGACTACGATGAACAACATCTTCAGGCCGTACTTGGATGACTTTGTGGTGGTTTACCTCGACAACATCTTGGTATATAGCAAGATGGTGGAGGAGCATGAAAAGCATGTGAAGAAGTTCCTCAAGATTTTGAGAAAGGAGACATTTTTTGCAAAGCTCTCTAAGTGTGAGTTGAGAGTCGTGACAGTTTAATTCCTTGGACACATAATTGGCAATGGACAGTTTTTCATGGACTCGCGCAAGGTGTCGGCTGTGCAAGAGTGGCCAAAGTCGTGTAATGTACACAATGTGCAAGTGTTCCTTAGTTTTTGTAACTGCTACCGCAGGTTTATCATTGGCTATGCGGGAGTGTCTGTGCCACTCTCCAACCTCACTCGCAAGGATCGTTAGTGAACTTGGGGAGTTAGCAAACAAGAATCTTCTTTGATAATCTTAGAAGGGATCTAGCCTTACACGTGGCTAACAACGGCCGTGGATTTGAAATGATGACTAAGGCATCGGACCAGGCCACTGGTGGAATCCTAATACAAGGTTTTGGCAACGGGTCGCAGGTGGCCAACTACTCGTGCAATTTGCGTGGAGCGGAGCTCAACTATGCCACCCACAACAAGGAAATACTCTCTCTGGTTGCATTCTTCAAGAACAGAAATTGATACCTCGGGGCATAGAAATGCACGGTCTATACTGACTGCCACGTGTTGAAGTACTTCAAGACGTAGCCAAAACTTGGCCGATGGCAAGCGTGCTGGGTGGAGTACCTCGAGTCACACCTTGACTACGAGATTGTGTACTGGCTGGGTTGCATCAACCCAGCCGACGCACTCTCACGACAACCGGGCCTGATAATGTTGGTTGCGTCTCTTACCATCCACGAGGATGCCTACCTTATGAAGCTCTTCACGGAGGATTAGGAGGCGCATGGGGTACATGACACTCAGAAATTCTTTTAGGTGCCACATTGGCGACAACGCAACACATAACAAGTGGTGGTTCCCCCGGCACCGGTGCTTTGGGAGCTGATTTTGGAGTAATGCCATGGCAGTGGCTTCAGCAATCACTTGTCCGCCGATAAGACATTGAAGGCGGTAGCTTGTTTCTTTTGGTGGCCCACCAAGTTGTCGGAGGTGGCTCAATTATGTCGAAATTGTGATATGTGCCAATACCATAAGGCGTGGAGGACAAAGACCCCGGGTCTCCTCCAACCCTTGCCCATCCCCGAGCAACCATGGCATCTCCACGGACTTCATCACGGGCTTGCCCAAGACAGCATCAGGTCATAATGCGGTGTTGGCGGTGGATCACTTCAGCAAGTTGTTGCACTTCATTGCGATGCGTGATATAGTGACCGCGGACGGCACAACTCTGTTGTTCCTTGAGCATGTGGTATGCCTTTATGGTGTACCGCGGTCCATTATGAGCGGCTGTGATTTGAGATTCATGAGCAAGTTCTGGCAAAACGCACGAAGCAATACGGCAGCAAGGTGTAGCTATCGACCAGTTTTTATCCCCAAACTGACGCACAGAAGAAGCGGACGAACCAGACACTAGAGCAGCTCCTCCGTACAGTGGGTAATCCGGACGAGACGTCGTGGGACCAGTGGTTGCCAGTCACTAAACTGGTGTACACCTCTGCCATCTTTACCTCCATCACCAAAGTACCATTCAAGATGGTTAACGGGACTGTGCCCGGCACATATCTCAGTTTGCATGTCATAAGCAACCTGCCTGCAATGGAGTCTACCGCAAGTGAATTCAAGTAGATTTTGGCGGCAATGCAGCATGCACTAGTGAAGGTGCAAGCGTAGCAGAATTTGCATGCGGACCGCCAACGTGTGGACGTAAAGGTGAAGGTCGGTGATCATGTGCTTCTTAACAGCGTGCACGTTAAGCTTTGCGGGCTCCGGTCGGACGAGTTGAAACCCCAGTGGCTTGGTCCGTTCAAGGTGCTCAAAATGCGGATGCCCGTGGTGGTGTGGTTGGCTCTTCCGCCTTCAATGCCAGTCCACATTGTGTTCTACATATCCAAGCTCAAGCTCTACCATGATCCGGCTAAGAATTTCTCTGGCCGCAGTTCTCAGCCTTCCCCTCCGGCGGTCATCAATAGAGATCAAGCGTTTGAGGTGGAGTCCATCCTTGACCACCGACGTCGAGGCCGTGGATGGGAGTACCTCATCAAGTGGAATAATTACAAGGTAGTCCACAACACATGGGAGCCCGTCTGCAACTTCAACATTGGCAGGGTGAATGCCATCCTCCGGGAGTACCAAGAGCGAACCGGGACGGCTCGCTCTTAAAGGGAGGAGGGAGAGTGTAATCCAGAGAGTACCAAAGGCAGTTATTACAGCTTGAGATTTCCATGGATATCTAATCCGACTCTGGATTTATAAATTATTGGAAACAACGCGCGAGGTCAACCCAACAATGAAATCAATCTATCAGGAATTGAGGAAGTTACCCCCGGCCACATGTTAGACAGACCGAGAGGAAAACAACTGACAAATATTCACCTCCAAGACCACGGCTCGACCCCCGGAATACCCAACGAGGACAAAGCGCGCCTTGGGACCCAGGTAGTCAATGAATCAAGGAACGTTGAGGGCTAGGGGCGCTTCAGAATGCTGCCCCAATGCCTTTTCACCAGAAAGGCCGCTTCGGACAGCCGTCACTGCCGCTAGTGGTGTTGCCAGCTGTAGGTTGCCATGGTTCACGGAAATGGCTATATCTTGGGCGTTCCTCCACGGAATGATGTGTTCCTTGGTGCGTTGGAAAGCTTAGAAGATGGGCTACATAATTTTGTTACAACTATACTCATCCATGGCCCATGTGGAGCTGCACATGGCTCGGCGACCTCGGGTCGCCTAAGATTTGTCACCATGTACATGTAGCCTTGTATGTTGACTATTGAATAAGAATTACAATTCACTTCCACTTTACCACATGTGTTCCTATACTCTCCCAAGACAATCCCACCCTTTTGTATGTACTGGACTGTATGCACCGGCCTCCCCTTGGTCGTCGTATCCACCGGTTGGTGCTTGCACCCTCTGGTTGAGGCTAGCACATTGTGCCCGGTTTACAACCTTAGCTGCGTGATTTTGTAGCAAAAAACAAGTGAGGTGACGCAGCAACATATCAGTAGCATGGTTAATGTAGCTCATGCAACTACCACAATAGTATAAATTATAACCTCCATTGTAGCTATAGCTTACATGCAACTATCGCGAGGCACGCCAGGAACATAGGGTGTTCGGAGAAGGCGATTGTTCCTCGTGAAAATAAATAAATAAAAAAAGAAACAAAAAGGGATAAACCTTGGGACAACATTTATGGGAACTACTCTTGGGATTCCTCCTGCTGGCATCATCACCATGTCTGTTGACTGTGACATTTCCCTGCTGGTATGAGCGGATTGACTACTAGGGTGATCAATGCCTTCACAAAATGTTTGGCCGAGACAGAAGATTTTGTGTGCATTCTAAAGCCTTGAGAAATGATGGCAAATCTATGTTTTGATTTCTTTTGTTCGTCGGGTCATAGCGAGCAGTGCTCATGGAACCTGTCACTGATGGCGAAAAGGGACTGAAGAATCCAGGGAAATCCTCATCAAAAGTCACGAGCCCACTATTTCTGGAATTACCTAATTTCTATAGAAATGGAGATGAGATCTGCTGACAACAGCTTACAGATACAAGGGTGTTGCTCCTGGAGCACTTGTGAGTGTCATGGTAGGCGACACGAGCAGTGAGCGGAGGCATGCCTGTGACGGATCGACATCCCATGTTGCGTGCCTTGGCAACACAATGCTCCCTTGACCAGGGGCATAATCATGTGGAGGCCCCATCGATGAGGACGTACCCACAAGTTCGCGGGTGCATGAGATGCACGTTCTCGAGGACTGACTTAGCCGACTGTGGCTAGCCTCACCACCTATCATCGGCTCTTATTTGGAGGTATTCTATTTGACGGCGGTATTCCTAAACCATGCCCACCTTTTCCTTTTCCAGAGTCGGTGTGGCATTCCCCATGGAGTTGCAGCCAAAGGGCTTCAAGACCCCCCCTTCCCGATACGTGAGCGTGACATGCTTTGATTTATCGAAGATGTTATTCCAAGTTCAGGCCGATAGCAAGGGAGTTTGGTCTTCTTACTTCGGTCAATACTAGACGTCCGATGATTTCCAAGTACACGTAGTAGTACAATTCATGTGAGGCCTAATTTCCATTGTCCGTGATGAGATGGTGGTCAACTTTCACCCCTTATTGTACCCAATACAAAAAATGACAGGGGAAAATCCTCCTTGTGGAAAAGGAGCTAGTACTAACATTATCGTAGTACAGATGCATACGACAAGGGCTAGGCGCCTGTCTAATTGTAACACTCTCTGACAGGGAGTATGTGAGCTCTTAGTTGATTTCTAGCGGTGTGCCATGCACATCTACACTTGCTTGGAGACCAATGGTAGCTTGCGGCCTTAGGCCCGTGACTCCGTCATACAAAGGGCACATGTGGATGATTATAATGTATTCTCATGCTTTGACAGTTTTACCCGTACGCATCTGACTGGGAGTCTCCGGATTCTTTACTACACTGAGCATTTCTACCTCAAAGAGGCAGTAACCAAGGAGGCAGCCCTAGCACAATGGTTTAGCGTGGTTGTTGCAATGAGAATGGTAACACCCTTGATCACCACCTTCTCCTACTCTTACTATCCATCTTCTTCCTCCTCTCCATCTCTTTAGAGTGGTCAGCATTAAGGAATTGCATAGGGGAGAAGGGGGAGGAAGAGGCACAACAAGCCGCAGAAGCGAATGATGTCAAGTAGCAAAGGTAGTGGACGGTCTATGTAATCTATAAATGTGGAGACTTCCACCGTTACACGGAGTGCCAAAGGCTCCTCAAGGGGAACATGATGAAATTTGGACTCTAGGTGGCAAATGCGCAGCGCATGACTTCCAGGAACATGTAGGAGAGGTAAGTCACAGCTGCAACAAGAGTTGAAGTACCGTCCTCCGTGTGCAGTAGAAACAACGAGTACACGAGATTGAGCCATCACATAGCTTTTCCAACTACAAGTGCTTCACAAGCATGGACGTGTGAGAGTGTTGATACAGTTGAGTTGTCAGCATTTGGGTTTTCCTATTGTGTTTTTTCCACGTGACAATGCATGTGGGGGAGCTCCATTGGGGTTTGATGAGGATGATACCATACCTAACACCACCACTTTGCTTGATGTGTCACATAATCGTGCTATCCATCATTGTCTGGAACATTCCTATAACAAACCTGGCATGAACTATGCCACTCTTTTACTTGACATAGAGAGGCGCCATTATTCCTAAAATGGTCTACCGTGTCCTATGCTTAGAAGAACAGGGATCTTCCCCACTTCGGTCATTGGACGACGAGGGAGACCCTCGTCAACCAGCCTCGTGAAAAAGAAGCTTCGTAGAAACTTCCTCCTTGCGAGTGGGTGACCAGAAAGTGCCGCGCACTATCCGGCCATCACTGCAGGTCTCGCGACCTCCAGCGACGAAACATGAGTCCATCACGAGTATTTGCGATGGGCTACGCAGGGCCTGCGCTGTTGCATTGGGTATGACCCAATGCGACATCGTGAGGGATCCCCACCCATCTAGGGGCTCCTCGCGAGGCCCCTCGTCATGACGAGGGGGCTCGCGAGGGGCCACCAATAGGCGCTCCGACAAGACCATCCCGTCGAGAGCCACCTCCACTCGGTGGCGTGGCAAACACGATTTTATAAACGTGTTGACCACGGCATCGGACGAGGGGTGCTGAGTGGTGGCAAAATACCCTCGCACGCATGAAGGTTGTTCACCACCACCTCCCCATCCTTAATCACGCCAGAAACTTAGGGTTTCCACGTGGACAACATAATACAGTTTAACCGGTTGACTCGACGAGAGAAATGTATCCAGTCGAGTCGCGTCAACCCGACGACAAAATGGACGGATAAAATAATATCCTCCATCTTCCCTCTAGGGTTGACCTATGACGAGAATGGACTCTGTGTCCCGACCTTGGTCGGGGCATTCTTGTGAGAGGAGTCATTTGTGAGAGACTTTACTTCACGGCGAAGTCAATCTCCACGACCAACCTGCGAGATTGCCATGAGCAATTGGGTCCCGAGGTCTCACTCACCCACAGAGGCTAGCACCCCATTTACCCACTATGTTACATTGGTATCCATGAGCTAGGCGTCACCCTTGGTGACTTAGTTGTTGGACGACCTCGAACCTGCTGAGTCGCCGCTAGGAATCTGCAGCCACCACTCCACTCCTCCTCACTCAAGTCCGGCGGAGCAGATTGATTGGTCAACGGCTCCACCATCCTAGAAACGGTGCAGAAGCAGCAGACTAGGCCATTTTTGGCGGCAAGGTCTGCATCCGTGTTTCCTTCCACCCGCCTTGCTGTCCAGTTGCAGAACCGCCACAGCAGGCCAGATTCTTCAGAAACATACCCCGACTTTGAAGATGCGCTGCAGGCATTTAACTTCTCCAAACACTGTATGCAGCATACCGTTGGAAGGAACAAGAGACGAACTTTCCAAAACGCTATTAGTCACTATTTTTAAACATCTGTGCGGCCTGCTACAGTCTAGGGACCAAAACCTTCAAAAACCGGTTATTTCTTCCTATTTCAGCCAACAAAGAACATTTTTTTTGGTCCAAATTGCAGGGAAACGCTTTCAAATATCTTCCAGAAAGTTTTACTATTATTTCATGCTTTCCTCTTACTTTGAACCTCATTTCATGAGTTTTAGGTGAAAAGGAGGAGTATTTTGGCACTTTTTCTTTGCAAAGGGCGTGGAAATTATGGGAAACCATTGTATCCCGCTTCCCTCGGCCAAGAGTGCTTGAAATACTCGAGATAAATTGCTGGTGCATCTATATTCTACCTACCACCACACTCTCACTTAACTCTTGTCCCCCCCTTCCCTTTCCTCCCTTCACCCCTCCTCACCAGTCATGTTGGGAGGTGGTCTCCCTATGTCCGTGGCAGGAGGAGGCCCTCCAAAAACTTCAGCAAAGGAGAGTGGCCTAATTGCATCCGGGAATCGTGCTCCACGGACAATCTTTTCGACAAAGAGCGCTTGTGGGACGGGCACCGGTCACGCCGCATCCGCCACTTTCGTGAAGATGCTGCCCGGTGGGAGCCTTGTCGCTAAGGACATCACGAAGGGACATGAGGAAGCCAAGGAGGCGGCGTCAACTCCATGCATTCGCGACAAGGCCGAGGGCCTTGCCAGCGCCGCCAGCGTAGCAGACGTGGTGGACGCAGAACCCGTTATCACAGAGGGCGACGATGAGGACGTTGGAGTATATGATGACCAGCTCTCTTTGGAGGCCCAAGATGGAGAGGACAACAATCCTCTCAAGGGCATTGACGCTGCCACCTTGGCGGCGATCAGCCACCTTGTGGACCTCAAAATCCGTGACTTTTACACGGTGGGAGCTGTTAGGGCTTCAGCCCTAGCAAAGAGGAACGGTGGCCCTAAACTACCAGCTGGTCATACATCTCGCGGCACTGACCCGGATGGCATACCAGTGGGTGGTGACAGGAGGAACACGCTGCCTATCTCAGCACGTGCACTACTCCCACAATCCCAGGATGGTCCCTTGGCTCGCCTTGAGCAAGGAACACCTAGAAGAGCACACACATGTGCTACGGCCGCCAACATGACCATCGTGGCAGGCCAGGGGTCACAGACTGATCCAACGAACATCGCTAATACACTCAGCCTTTTGCAAGACGCCAAGGCACATGAGCATTTGCTCAATGCCCTTGAGCATAACTAGCTCACCAAGAGCATGCTTTCTCTCAAGCAACACGTTCATCCAGATGCATTCAGTAGCATGCTGAACATCATGGGTACGTTGGTGGCTGGTGGCATGGCCGACAAGCCTGATCCCGCCCACCTATCCCAGGGTCGCAAAGCTAAGCATCTATCACACGATGATGCTCATAGTCTGAAGGGTGACACCCATGATGATCGGTCAACGTGCCTGAGCGGCTCTCGTCGTCTTCATTAGGCTGAGAAAGCAATAAGCAGAAAGCACCCTGAGGATGACGATGCAGCATTAGGCGTTGAGATATCAAAGGCTCTGAAGCGCCTGAGTGATTATCCCAAGTTTGGCTTATACAAACACATGGACTTGGCCACTTGGAAGCCACACATGGAGATTTTGCGTGAGCTCCATAACATCAAGCAACGAACTTGCATTGGCAGCGCATCGCTCTCATCGGCAAAGAAGCGGCTGAAAGTGTTATATGTGGAAATACCTCATTCGGTTTCCAGAACTCACTAGAAAGACCAATGCAAGATCCTCATGGATTTTTACAGAAGGGAGTCTGTCTCCCAGCAAGCATCCAGGCGTCTGTCGGACATCCGCCAAGGTGACCGCAAGCTTGCGGAATTCCTTGGGACAACACATTGGACAAAATCACTGACGAGGACCGCCATCCCATGTGGCAAATCATGGAATGGATTACCAATGGCCTTTCTAACGAGTCCCTTTCTTGTGCTTGTACACTGGACCCCAAAGGAAGGCCTTGAGCTGCGTGACTTCATCCTTGTGAAGTACAACTCCATGTCAGCCGAGTATAGAGTACACACACGTCGCGTCCAGCATCACCAGCAGGGAAACAACAAGTTCCAGCACTCTCCCCAACGTGGTGAGCATAAGCTCCCTTGGCACGGATTGGGCAACCACAAACCCTCTCAACCGCAGGACAACCACAAGGAGAGTACGGATGGCAAGGCCAAGACAGGCACCCTCACCTTCTACTACTGTGGGAAGACTGGACTCTATGCGTCTCTCGCAATCACGAGAAGGATCGTGCTAGTGGAATCACCAATGAACAGGGCGAAGACAAGGAAATCGCGAGAACGCCAAGGGCATGAATGGTGGTCGCGGACCAGCAAGTTGTGGGAAGAGTTTTTTATTCCCCTAGTGGTCGGTAGTGGACAACCAATAGGAATTGTGGATGAGAGATCCTTGGATGTTGAACGTGCTTTCATGTTCCAAGATGATGATATAAAACAGTTGGAACGCCTTACTGGGTCTTTGTTTTCTGCTGTTTTCTGCTCCCCCATGAGCAGTGACTATGTGTATCTCTCTCTCTCTCTCTCTCTCTCTCTCTCTCTCTCTCTCTCTCTCTCTCTCTCTCTCTCTCTCTCTCTGCCATTGCCCACTCTTGGATCTCATTGATGATGAATGCTTGCACAATTATACTTGCTTGATTGGAACCACACAACAGAAAGCAAATCAAGTGCTCGAGTTGGCAAATGTAGCACATAAGATGAACTCGCTCATGCAAGTCACGGTTGCAGTTCCAATCTTTTTGGTTCTCAAGAAAGAACTCTTGAATGGATGGCAACTCTGATGTAATAAAAAGACACCATACATGGGAGCAAGTGGGTGACTCTGTTGAGTCACGTCGTAGTACAGAATATTTTTGTGTGTACCACTTGCAGGCCAAGCCTCCAAAGAGCTTGTTTGCATGCTCCTCACATGCAAAGATGTCAATGCAATCCGCAGGTCATCTAGTTAGGACACGTGTGCAAGTCCTTGTTGACACAGGTGCTGATGACGAGTTCATTAGTGCTTCACGTATGCGGCAGCTAGGATTGAAATGCGCGTATTTTGAGGGGAAAGGCACCGTCGGTGACGACCGTGAGGTTGATGTACTCGGCACATGTCGGACAAGGCTCAAGCTAGGACCTCTCACAACAATTGTCAGCATTGCTGTCATTGACTTGACAGATCATTTTGACGTTGTTCTGGGTGATGCTTGGCTTAACGAGCACAAGACCAATATGAGTTGGGTCACAAAGACGCTCACTGCATAAGAAGACAAGCATTCTATCACACTTTTGACTATGAATCGTTCAAATCCCTCTCACACGAGTGAACAACCCGTCCTTATAGCAAAATGAGTGAAGCGATACTTGCGTAAAGGGCACAACGTGTTCCTAGTGCAACTTCGTAATGTCAATGACGGTGATCCACCGTTGTGCTTGAGTAATGTCAGTTCTCTCCTTGAAGAGTTTTGTAATGTTTTTGGCCCACTCCCGGATGGCCTACCGCCAGAACGGAATGTTGGTCGTATAATCCCTCTCGAGCCTAGAGCAAGTCCATCATTTCGGCCCATGTATCGCCTCAGTCCTCCTGAGCGTGAAGAAGCCAAACGACAGATCAAGGAATACTTGGCCAAGGGATGGATTGAACCAAACAGCTCTCCATTTGGAGCTCCTATCCTCTTTGTCAACGAGAAGGATGGAGGTTTGTGCATGTGTGTTGACTACCATGCGTTGAACAGCTTGACGACTAAAAATCATTACCCCTTGCCAAGGATCGAGGATCTCTTTGACCAAATTCAACGTGCAAAGGTCTCCTCTTCCCTTGATCTGGCTCAAGGATATCACCAAATTTAGACCATTTTGAAGAAGATGTTCCCAAAAACGCGTTTTGTACATGTTTATGACATTACCAGTTCTGAGTGTTGAGCTTTTGTCTTACCAATGCTCCAATGACGTTTCAAGCCACGATGAATCACATTTTTCATGACCAGTTGGACAAAATCGTCTTGGTGTACCTAGATGATTTCCTGGTGTTCTCAAAGAATCACGAGGAGCATGTACAACATCTACGTACTGTACTCGAGATCCTCCGCAAGGAGAAGTTATTTGCCAAGATGGAGAAGTGTGCTTTTGCACAACCAGAGCTGAAGTAACTGGGCTCTATCGTTGGCAAAGAAGGAATCCAAGTGGATCCTTGCATAGTGCAAGCTGTTGTGGATTGGTCTCATCCATCCAATGTGGGTGAAGCACGAGACTTCTTAGGCTTGGCGAATTACTTCCGTCACTTCACGCAAGGCTACTCTAGCCTTATCGTCCCACTCACATCTCTCACACGTAAAGACGTAAAATGGACATGATCGGATGAGTGTGAATATGTATTCGTGCGTATCAAGGAAATCTTGACATCAGCACCTGTGCTTGCACTCCAAAATCCCGAAAAACCATACGAGGTACTATGTGATGCATCTACGTCGGGATATGGGCTGTCCTTATGCAAGAAGGACAACCGATCGCATATGAGAGTTGCAAACTCTCAGGCGCTGAGACACGCTACACCACAGGCAACCGAGAGTTACTTGCTGTAGTTCAAGCCTTGAAAGTTTGGCGCTGTTACCTTGAAGGTGCCAAGGGTGGATTCATAGTGGTTATATGCCACAATCCTCTGGTATTCTTTCAGTCACAACCTAACCGTTTTCGGCGACAAGCTCGTTGGAGTGAGTACTTGAGCAGATTCCACGTCCAGTGGGAATACCGACCCGGTCGTACAAATGTGGTAGACCCGTTAAGTCACACTACGGTCAACGCAGCTTTTACCACAGTTCAAGCATGATCCCTTCACACGAAAGACGTATAGAAGCAGGATGTACCCAAGCCTGATAACCCCCTACGCCAATCACCAAAACCGACGGCGCATTTCATGCCATTCTTGCAACGTATCAAAGTATCCGCATAAGATAATTTGACAACCCATGGTTTGACCAGGGTAACATTGACGGATACGACTTGGTGGAAGCCTCTGGTCTCTACTGGAAGGGCAACTTGGTGGTTGTGCCCAACTCCAAAAAGCTGCGAGATGAGATCCTTCTTTAGTTCCATAACCCAGCAGCAGCTGGCCACCTTGGTGCAGCAATAACCGGAAAGGCTTTCTCAGAGCATTATTGTGGCCTGGATGGTCGTGTGACATACGCAAGTACATCCAAGCCTGTGACTTGTGCATCCACAACGAGTCAAACAACAAGGCACCAACCGGATTGCTCAAGCCCCTCGCAGTGCCTAACTCCTCATGGGAAGAAGTGAGCATGGATTTCATCACTGGCATACCCGAGACACCTCGTGGCCATGATGTTATCCTCGTGGTGGTCGAATATTTGACCAAGATGGCACATTTTATGCCCACAACCACGCATGCCACTGCCGAGGAAACATCACGCATATTTTGGGACACCGCTGTTCTACAGCATGGGCTATCGTTGCGCATTATATCCGATCGAGACGTGCGGTTTTCAAGTAAATTCTGGCAAGCCCTTGGTGAGATCTTTCGTACCCGCCAAAGATGTCCACTGCTTTTCATCCACACACGGATGGACAGACTGAATGGATGAGCCGAACTCTGGAGAAGATGCTCTGGACGTACGCAGATCCTTCAATGGATGACTAGGATGAGTTTCTCATTACGGCAGAGTTCGCCTACAATAACTCTGTTCATGAATCCACGAAGTTGACACCGTTATTTCTGAAATCCAACCGGCATCCGATGGTACCGTCTCCTTGGTGAGGCGCGGGGACGGCGAGAATCAGGCACCCTCCATCCATGCCTTTGCCGATCGCGTGGACACTCTTCGTCGAGAAGCACGTGCATTGAAGCAGCACCAAAAGACCCATGCCGATGCTGGTCACCGTGACGTCACATTTTCTGTCGATGACCAGGTGCTTTGAGTACAAAGAACATGCGTACAAGACGCTTGGAGCAAGGAAGATCCTCCCTAAGTGGGTCGGCCAATTCAAGGTCACTCACAAGATTGGTGAGGTTTTGTACCGCCTTGCTCTTCCAAAAGTCATGAAGATCCATGATGTGTTTCATGTCAGTCTTCTTGCACACTATATAGCATCAGGTTCAGCCACCGCCTGTAATGCTCACAAGTGATGGTCAGTACGAGGTACACAGGCTCCTCCAATAATGCAAACGTACATGCGGTAAACGTGTTGTAAAGGAATAACTCGTGAGCTGGGCCGGTTGTGGACCTGAACACAACATTTGGGAGCCTGAGAGTCGAGTCCCGGCCGCTGTGATCAAGGACTATTGGCAAGACCATGTTGCTCGCTTTGGTACTCGTGTCCCCGGGGGTACCACCCTGGCACAAGCCCCACGGAGGGAACCTTTACCTGCCAGAGTACAGACAAGAGAACAACGGCGGCGATCTCGGACGCGTGGGGACGCCCAGGTTGATGGTCGCGAGGACGCCCCTCGCAAGACAGGGAGGAAGTGTTAGCCACAAAAATGTTTTATGTGAACTTGGCTGATCTATGTACGATCTTGTGCTCGTGAAGGATATTAATCTCAATCTATTGAGTTTCCTTCCCCTATGCAATGGTGCATGATCCAATGGATGCACCTAGTGATTACTTTGATAACCAACAAAGCATGTCTCCTTCCACCAACATCCAATCTATATCCTCTTGAACCAAGGACAGGTCACAATAGAGGGGGAGGAATGTAACAAGCATGGCATGAACTAGGCCACTTTTTTACATGACATAGACAGGTGCCATGATTCCTAAAATGGTCTGCCGTGTCCTATGCTTAGAAAAATAAGGGTATTTCCCACTTTGGTCATTGGACGGCGAGGGAGACCTTTCGCCGACCAGCCTCGTAAAGAGGAAGCTTTGTAGAAGCTCCCTCCTCGCGAGAGGGCGATCGGATAGTGCCTCATACTATCCAGCCGTCACTGGAGGTCTCACGACCTCCTGCGACGATACGCGAGACCATCGTGAGTATTCGCAATGGGCTACATGAGGCCCGTGCTGTCGCATTGGGCATGACCCAATGCGACATTGTGAGAGGGGTCCCCACCCATCAAGGGACCCCTCACGAGGCCCCTTGCCATGACGAGGGGACTCACGAGGGACCACCGACGGGCGTTCCGACGGGACCACCCCGTCGAGAGCCACCTCTACTCGATGGCGTGGCGAACACGATTCTATAAACGTGTTGACCACGCCATCGGATGAGGGGCGCCGAGTGGTGGAAAAATACCCTCGCACGTGCGAAGATATTTTTCCACCACCTCCCCATCCTTAATCACGCCAGACACTTAGGGTTTCCACGTGGACAGCATAACATAGTTTAACGGGTTGACTCGACAAGAGAAATGTATCTAGTCGAGGCCTGTCAACCCGCTGACAACATGGAAGGATAAGATAATATCCTCCATCTTCCCTCTAGGGTTGCCTTATGACGAGAATGAACTCCGCACCCTGACCTTGGTCGGGGCATACTTGTGAGAGGAGTCATTTATGAGAGAATTAACTTTACGGTGAAGTCAATCTCCACGACCAACCTGCGAGATTTCCATGGGCAATCGGGTCCCAAGGGCTCACTCACCCATAGAGGAACATACTCCGTTTACCCACCGTATCACAATTCCACTGAGTATGCAACTGAGACTTACTTCTCCATGGCATGTTCTTTGTTGTCAATAGCATACCATGACTTGAGCAACACCTAGTTCATTGGCTGTAAGGTCGCACATAAGATGACCTGTCGTTGTACTTGATTCGTCTTCCTCGGTCTCGTTGGGACTTTCCAGTCAGTCTGCAAAGTGTTACCAGTCACTTCCTGTGAAGGGTCTTAGATTTGTGTGGTTTAATGGCCCTTCTAGACCTCGATACATCTCCAATGTGCCTTTTTCCACTGCTCTTGAGCTCAAATTACTCTCAGGTTGTGCCCGTACCAAGGTCGATCTTGTTATTAAGGACTATGTCGATTCTTCCATGGTTTCTATTTACTACGCCTGTGTTTTTGTTCTCTCTGCCTTGGCCGTGGGTGATCTCTATCACTCTGTTCAATATGCACCCTCTATCTCCTTTACCACATCCTTTGTTACACACATGTTTGTCAGTGGTGTGCTCTCTCCTAAGCTCCAGCATCTATTACGTCATAGTCTTTATCATTTGGCCATGGACACTTTGTCCAATATCATACTGACAGACCATGCCCCTGGTGTTGAAGTTTCTTTCTTCAAAAAGTCGTCTAAGACTTCTTTGTCTTCTGTACCCAAGGTAAGATGCATTGCTGCATTTGCATTCACCCCACTTCCTGGGCACAACGGCCTCTCGAGTTGGTTTCACTCTGACCTTCTCAATAATATCTAAGGCTCCACACTAGAGCTTGTTTGGAAATCTCGAGCCGGAATCAGATACATTCATCCAAATTTGCACTTGGCTTCGGATTCGTGGATCCATGTCCAGGATTTGCAAATTGTGTTGGTTGCTTGAATCCAATCGTTGAGTCATTCTCTAACTGTGTTTGGAGATAAACATCATCTGGTAAGGGACTGTCGAATGCTTACACTACTGCATTTTATTACATACACTAGATACATCTATATCCAACATGAATCACTGATGATTCTGGCTCAAAATGTTTTGAAAAACACTGTGATAATGTATCATTGTGCCACTTGTGCATTTCAATAGGTGTTTGATATTTATTATGCTCTTTTCCCCAATCAACTAGTTTGTGGCTAATCATTTATGCAAACAAAGTCACAGATGTACGTAGATTCCAGGCCTACTATTCAGGCCCAAAACGGTATTAAAACACGCTACACCACAGAATACACTTTACCCCACTTGACATATTCCATCATAGCAATCAGTTTCCCATCAAATCTTTTACACCGCCGTCATCACCAATCCTATTAGTCATAGGAGATGTGCAAATCCAGTGCACCGAGAACACCAAAATCATTGTAGCTCATTATGTTCGAGGACGTCGTAGCATCCCCATCAAGAATTCATGTGAGATGTGGGATTCCTCATTCATAGATCTTGTCTATGTGAAAAATTCGTCACCTGACATGTACAGCCGATGCGCATGTCATTCCTATACTCATTTGTCAAAGTCCCCTTTAGACTTCTAAAGTTTCAAAGTTAAAGAATAGGATGTTGCCTAGGAAAATCTGGAGGATGAACACGTATTCATTAACCCCATCCCCCATCGTTAATGATTGGTCGGTGGACTCATAAACCCTTAAACGAGATCCAACCCTGGTTCCCGATTTGTAAAGCCATGGTTGTATTCAGGATTCGTGAAATGGATTTACAGATCATATGATTTGTGTACAGCCCTAGTCCCCTTCCAGTCGAGAACTTGTCAACCGGGGTCAATACGTCATGACAATGGTTAACGACTTTACTTGGATGTAGTGGATGGACAGCTCCTGCCAAAGAGGAGACGCCGTCCTCACGGTCTGCTTGTGGCTGGTCATGGCTGAGCGAGTCTCTTTCCATGCTTTATACGTTCATATCGGATCATAGTGGAGAGTTCCTTAGAAACATGGACGCGTTATTCTTGGAGCATGGTATGTTTCGACAGCTTTCTAAACCCGCCACATCCCAGGTTAATGATGTGTCGGGGCACTCAAACCATACCACGGATACTGGAGTCCATGCCATGCACGTTGAGTGTGGTCTCGTGGAATTCTCCACCTTTGAGGGCTCCAACTACATAAGGTGCGTTAAGAATTGCCCCACACACGGTCCTGTATTGGACCATGCTATATCGTACGAGCTGCGGTGTAGCCATCGTGATGACCTTTGGCTCGTGCGCCTAAAGGCTTCGCTAGCCTATGTCAGGTTCATTCGGGAATAGCAAGGCTTCGAGGTCTCTACACCGAGTCATGTGTATGCCTTTCCGTGCATTGTCACAGAGTCAAAGACCTTGTAATCTAGGATTCTATTTGTCATCGCATCGTTGAGTGGTGAGATGCCCCTTTCTTCTAGGCTCTCACTTACCAAGGCCTCTCACATACTTTCCTATCTTTTACTGTAAACCACATTCACACTTGTATGGATTCCTAGTAGATGGGAGAGTCCAGACAACAAGGTTGGTCCGTCCAGGTTCCCTGACTTGACGCTTATTCAGAGCTGATCACAATAACGCCGTTCTCCCAGAGGAACTAATGGTCTCACCTGTCCCTGTGGCCATACCGATATCTATCCATGCAATTGTCCCTTCAGTTGCTTATGCAACTATACCTGCCTCCGTGCCAGCTGTTTCTCATGCATAGATGCATGTATTTTTTCCCACGACTTACCCTACCCCTGTACCCGTCCTTGCTCCTATGATGCCTCTTGCACTTGTGTCTTCCCCAACGCTTGCTAACTTTCTTGAGACCGTACGCACACCTGTGTTAGTGTCTCGTGCTCCCGGGACCGTGCTCGTCTACAAGCTCAAGACCACTTTGGTGTACAAGCACTGGCTAGAGATGAGCACATTGTCCACCCTCGAGCTTTGTAATCGTCTTTGGCTTGTTGTCTCAGCACCTGGATGTCCCACCCGCGGCATTGAAAGCTACAATCCTAACATGAAGGTCCTTGGCCTTGGTGTATAGGACAACTACATTGAGATACACCAAGTGTATCCAGCCAGCCATGAGCTGGTCCAATGTGAGTTCTCCGTTGTGTGCAATGCTATGGCTGACATTGTCATGGTCCAGCCTACGATAGAGGAGTGTGTCCTTGGCACCCGAAGCTCTCCCTTGATGACGCCTTATCCAAGCATGTTCAAGGAGGCGCTCTTGGCTGAGGTTGTTGTGTTGTGGCACACTCTTAGTGAGGATGAGCTCCATGCTATTCAAGAGCATGGTGTCTATGAGATTGTTGACCTTCCGCTAGGACGGAATGTCGCACAAAAATGACGGAAAGTGAGTCTCTCACGAAATAATGAAGCTGCATGGCTCACTGTATTCGTACATGGCTCACTTGATGTCCAAAGACTTTACACGGGTTGAGGGTGTTGGACTCACAAAAATGTTCATCTTGGATGGCTATTCATTTGAATGTGACTCATACATATATTGACTTGATGGAATCTTTGAAAAGTATTTGATGCTCGCAAGTTATACTTCCATCACATCATTGAATTAGATGAAGTTTTCCACACTGTATGTGGCAGAGGAACAAGACACACATGTGTGGCAAGCATATGCAACCAGTCAAATGTTTCCCATGGTGGCAGTCATGGACTGAGGGCCAGTTACAACACATACTTGGAGACTAGTTAATTTCGTGGCATGAGTGCTATTGCTATGACAATCTTGGTCACTGTAAGTATGCTTATCAAAGCCTAGAAATTGATGATCGGAAAAATAAGTGAAAGGTGGGAGGGTATGTGAGACATGAAACAAGCAACGACTGGGTCAGGAATTAAGGATTATTGGAGCGTATGGTTGTACGCCATGCTCCCCTTATCCAAATATGTCACGTGAACACCCACCTCTCTCAAGAAGTCCGACAAAATAAAGGAATCAATTGTCAGGCCATGATATTTCAAACACAAGGAAAAGCAGTCCACACTTCTTGTGGAGGTACGAGTGGAAGGAATCGTGGGGATTATGAGGTGTTTCTTTTACCTCGGTGTAAGACATAGTCTGGTGATAATGTATAATGATATTAAAAGGGGTAGTGGTTGTACTATCGAGTGAGAAATATGATGTTTACTAAGTGAACGAAGCCATTGAGGTGGAAAACCTGACCTTTGCACTCCCAGCTCTTTGTGGGAATACTCACACAATAATAATATACCAAGTGTCTCAAACAAACGATCATATTATGATCCTTGTTTATAATCCCATCCACGAACATAATCCCACGGGCAGCTTGGATGTAATTGTTATCCAATAAAATCTCAACAGCAGGGAAATACCCCAAGCTTCATGATCTCAAGGAGAGGCCATGAAGGACACGAGTTGAGAGCACGACGTACCATGGAAATTGTCGCATTGCAATGAGCAAAAATGCATATGACTAGGAGCTTGGTGTGGTGCATGTACGCAACGTAAAGGGGAGATCAAATCGTCTTGGATTTTATGCTATATGTCGAAAGAGATTGTGACATATAGAATGATACGTCGTATGAGGTAGCACGGGAAGAGCCAATGAACTACTGCATTCTTTTGTAATACCAAAGGTTCTTCTGAATGTGGACATGGACCTTGAGGAGGTCTTCTCCAACACCCTTTCATGTGTCAGCCACAAAAGACTAGAACACAAATTGTGCCTACTTGTATGTACAACACACCAAGGAGATTGTGCATTTATTGAAAGCATTGCAAAACAGTTTTCTTGTAGATTAGAGCAAGGCTGCATTTATCCATTATCATCACTATATGAGGCACATGTACTTCTTTTGCAATGGAAGAAGAAGAAACCTCATACAAGTTTGCTATAATGATTTTTTACTAGCTTCCACGAGCCAATGAGCTCTTATGCTAACTTGTTATGGCCAATTATTTCACAACGGTTCAAAACTGAACAAGCTACCACCCATCATGCATTTCAACAAATGGTGTGGAGGATATTGCATTCCCCGTCCTCTCTCTCTCTCTCT